>VWZV01010987.1:83718-124937 GCA_013397155.1 Irena cyanogastra
GGTGGCGCTGGGATGCGGCTCACGGTGCCGGCAGCGGGGAGGGACACAGGGAAAGGAGAGCGGGGGCTGTCAGCCGGGATGCGGGATGGGAACGGGAGGAGATGAGGGTGAAACCTCGTGAGGCAGGAACAGGTGATGAAGACCTCGGGAGGAGGAATTCCAGGGTACGGTCTTTCCCTCTCTCTTCAGCCTGAGGTCCCGGCGCGTAGCCGGCCGGTGCCGGCGGCGGGGGCTCGGGGCGGGCAGCAGCTCCCAGCCGGTGCGGCGGCGAGCGGAGCGTTCCCGCGGGATGCTCCCTTTTGCTTCCTTTCCCTTCCCTCCCAACAAGCGCTGCCGTGATTTGGCAGCCGCTCGGACTCTGGACCTGCCTCTCCGCCCCGCATTGGCTGCCACGGCCGGTGCCGCCGGGGCGCTGGGGGACGCCGGAGGCAGCGGCTGGCGGCTCTCACCGGGACCATGAAGCTCCTGTGGCTGGGCGTGGATGTCTCCAGGGTGCTGCACCTGGCCGCCGTGTTCTGCCTGACCTGTGTGCTGCTGAAAGCCATCCAGCTGTTCCACCGGCGGCGGGAGCTGCTCCGGGCACTGGCCGACTTCCCCGGGCACCCGACCCACTGGCTCTTCGGCCACGTCCACGAGGTGGGGGAGAGCCGGGTCTGCGCTGCCGGGAGCGGGGAGGAGTGCGGGGAGCAGCTTTCCCGAGGGTCGGGTGGGAATGATGCTGGTGGGACTTGTCCCCGTGGGGCGGGAGAATTGCTGGGTGGGTGAGAGGCGGGCATCCCTTTTCCCAGCCAGAGCAGTGTGCTTTCCCTGCCTGTGATGCTTAGCGAGAGCAGGCTGCTGCAGCCTGCACGGTGGAGAAGGGTGGTGGCTGGCTCGGCAGTAACGAGAGCAAGCATAGTGTGGCATAGCAAGGTCACCCCGGGGTGTGAGCCGGCATCGGTGCTGGCGGCAGCAGAGCCGCGCTGCTGTGTCCCGGGCCAGGCTCCACTGTCACCGCTGCCACCCTGGCAGCCGGGGCAGGGCCGCTGCAGCTCTCCCTGCGGCGCTGGGCCGATGAGATGCTGAGCAGACGCTCGCTGTTATCCAGAGGCACTTTCTCTCCCCTGCCGGCTGGCCTCACGGCCAGGTGAACCAGATGATTGATCCTTCTGAGCCACGTTTCAGCCACAGAACGCATCACAAGCATTGCATCCAGCGCAGAGGCCGTGGATCTTCTTACAATTGCATTAAGGTCATGAGTAACTAAACCCACGTACACAGGCGAGCCTTGTTCTGGTCACTGGTGGCAGGGATGACTATTCCCCGAGCTATGCACTTGCCCACGCAGATCACCATGGCTGCCTTGGCAAACGGATTTTCACAACTCATCAGCAGCCTCACGAGGTGTAACTGAGCTTGCCTGATGCAAAAGGCTTTTCCATACTTGCTAAATGCTGCTTAAAATCACCTTGCCCTCTACTGGGCTCTGCCGGTGTCCTGCCGTGGCCACCTCTGTGGCACATTAAATAACTGGCACCCTGAAAAGTGTCTGGGAAATCAGGAGGAGACCTCACAGGGCTTGTGTCTGTGCTGGGCAGCGCCAGTTTTGCTGTGCTGGACGGGACAAGCAGTCTTTTGGCAATGTAAGCATGAAGATGGGCCAGTTCAGAGCTTTGTTACACTGCCAGTTAGACTTTAAAACTGCAATTAAATAAAGTATATTCTTCTGTTTGTTAGCTGTGACTATTTGCCCTGGAAGGAAATTTAACCATTTATGCCAATCACTTGCTGTCGTCATGCCTAGGTTGTTTGTGCCTCAACTTTTACCTCAGACAATGTTTGTACGAGAATTCCTTTTTTGAAGATTTAATAATATGCTAATTAATGCTGCTGAATTCCCCAAAGCCTAACAGTTCATTGAACCAGCAAAGAAACAGGGCAATGCTTTGGGCATACACTGAGTACAAAGTTTGCACACACCTGGAGGAGGACCTGTGAGCTGTGTTCAGGGACAGCACTGCCATTTCCTGCTCTCATTTAATTGATTGTTTCCCAGTTTTCATCCAGGCCACTTCAGAATCTCAAACGTATTTGTCATGCTCTGGGTGGGTCTCCTGGGAGTATATCACTTTGTTTTACAGCATTCTCTGGGTATTAGTCTCTGCTTATGCAATCACTCAGCAGAAATGACATTAAAATATCAGGAAGAGGTTGTGTAGAGCTGTTCAGTCTCACTGCAGCAGCTCAGCTTAGGTAAAACCCAGACTGCCAGCCCTGAGCTGACCAAACTGACTCCCCGTGGCCGGGGTTGGTGGGAAGCAGAGGAGAGCAGGGTCACTGCCCTGCTGGCCCAGGGAGGGTGGCAGTCCCTCGGCAGCCCTTTGTCCATCTCTGCCCTGTGTGGGGAGGAGCCAGCCCCCTCTGGCTCCACGCAGCTCACCCTCATGCTCCGATTTCAGCTCCTGTGTTTTCTCCCTCTTTTGCTATCAGTGTGTAGTCGTTAAAAGTGCCCTTAAGCCTCTCGCCGGATGCTTTCAGTGTTGGATCCATTTCAAAACTTGCATTTCAGCATGAGATCAGGCAATTACCTTCCTTTCTTAGACCCAAGTGGGGTTTATACTTTTCTTTTCAAGCCCCTAGGGGAAGAAGAAGTAATGGTCTTTTATGCAGAGCCGGGTAGCTGGAGCCGTGATTACGGAGTGAGAGCTTTCTATTCCTCTGCAGCTCACAGAACTTTACACCCTCTGCTCCAGGAGTGCTTGGTGCAGCAGGTTACTCACTTTGAGGGTAACCTCTCCTCTCAAATAAACCATTCAACCCTCTGCCAGAACAGGGGTGGTTCATGATAGCACAAGCCAAAGGTGCTGCTCCTAAACTAGGATTAGGACTTCTGCCAGCAAGGCTTGCTCAGCATCTCCCAGTTACTTCCATTATGTTTTTTGTGATTCACGACAGGAGAAGCACAGGCAGCTGTATCAAAGGGACTTTCACATGTCCAGGTGTCACTTAGCTAAAGGCACTGTGCCGAGCCCTGCTTCTGCTGGCACTTGCTGAAGAAGTGGGTGCTGAGCAGGGCTGCCTCCTTTTGCCCCAAAACTTGATCCCTGAAGTCAGAGAAATGGATGGTTCTATTTATTAAGTTCAACATCCTGAAGCTGAGTAAGCGAAGTTGAGCTTTCTGTAATAACTGGTTGCCATTCATAATTCTGCTGAATGTGGGAGACACATGGGATGTGCTGCAGGGACACCCCAGCTCGTGAGGAAGGGGAGGCTCAGTATTGGAGCTGAACCTGGACATGCTCCTGGCAGACACCCCATGACTCAGGAGTATCCTCTCCAAGGCAAGCCACACGAGGCTGATTATTTGATGTGGGTGATTATTTGAGTACGAGCCATGTCCTGGGTTGAGAAACACCAGCCAGACTAAAAGCTGGGCTGAGATAACTCAGCAGTAAAGCAACTGAGCAAATATTTAATTGATACAGCCAATAGGGTTACTTTGAGGCTGGTTTCTGCACCACTATGCTGATTTAATTAATCTTCAAGTCAAAGCAGCAGCAGCTATGTCAGACCTAGTTCACCAAAATCCTTCCCCCTGCATATTGGGCCAGAGTAGTTTCTCTTCAAAGAAAAAAGAATCTTACATAGTTTTGTCTCTGCGATTTTTTTCCTCTGCCTGTGGCTGTGGATCTTTCCACTTGTTCTCTGTCTATTGCCTGTACATAGCAACACCAGCTGTAAAAGCAATAAAGCAGTGATTGCTTCAGAGTGAACCTGCCACTGCTGCTGCTATGGAAGCTGGTGCTCATGCTGCTCCTCAGATTGCAGCTTCCAGGGACAGGAGATAAATCTAGGAGCACCAGCTCTTCATTGCTTGTGAAATTCAACTCCCAGAAATCAATGAATTCTTGATGTAATGTTATTAACCAGTGTTCCCTTCTCTGTACAGTCCATTGGTGACTTTGGACTAATTCTGTTGAATTTTTCCTGGACACTGGCCTTCTCCACCTAAATGTCTGGAGGAGGCTGTGGTTTCCCACAGCTGCACTGGGGCAGACCCAGCAGTGATGCTGTTGGCTGCTGTATTTTCTGCCAGCTGCAGGGTGCTAATTGCTCAGCCACGTGCAAGTGAGAATGGAGTTGCATGCCACAAAATGCAGATGCTCTCTGGGGCAAATCTGTCTTCCATGGGGTGGCCATGGAAAAAGAGCAGATAACACAATATGAGCTGATAGGCACCACCACGGTGCCTAAAGATGTTCTCCAGCTTAATGTCAAGTGATAAGGAAGAATTATTTTATAGGAGCTTTAAAAGTAGCAAACATCTTTGCTTTGCAAACACAGGGGAAAAACATCTTGTTTATCCTTACCTGGTTTTGTGCTCAGAAATATATCAAACTTTTAAGACAGTGTATTGGGAGATTATATTTTTTCTTCTCCAAATCTGTGTATTCTTTCTCTTTTTTTTCTCCTTAACTAGTTTCTCAAGGAGGAAGAGGTGCTGGACAAGGCAGAGATCTGGAGAGAGAAGTACCCACATGCTCACCCTATGTGGTTTGGGAGTTTCTCAGCATTCCTGGTTGTCACTGATCCCGACTATGCCAAGGTTCTGTTGGGCAGAGGAGGTGAGAGATTATGACTTCACAACTGGGAGCAACAACCCCAGCCTGCAGATTTCCCTTGCCAGCCTCAAAATTTACAGCAAGGCAGGGTTTCACAGAGAGGTTTTCTTGCAGAAATCATCTAAAGGCATGGAGAGATACCCCTCCTTCATGCTGTGCCCTGGGTACTTCAGGCACAGGGCTGCAGGACTGACCTGACTCCAAATCCAGTGCTGGAAAATCAGACTTCCTCAAGTGCTTCTTGAAAATTTAACTACTCAGTGCCTGATCCCAGCAAGGAGAAGACACCTGGGAGCTTTTTTCTAGGTTCAGAGTTCTGGCTCCTACTGCAGAGAAGTATCTTTGGTGCATCAAGAAGAAAAGGTGCTGAACAGTCATGTCTGAGAGGGTTAATCATTTATCACACTGCACAGACTTTGGACTACCAATATTCTTGGGTTTTTTACAGTGTAACCATCTGCTTTTCTATGTGTTTATTTCAGGTGGCAGAGACAAAGTTGTTTTGTGTTGAAATACTAGGAGTTCTGCAGGGATGCCACTGATTTTGCTTGATACCCAACCAAAAATGAGAGCCCAGAGGGAGCTTTCAGCTGCAAACCTGGGTTCATGCTATTGAAACATTTACCATTTTATTTTCTCTTTCTCTATGGTTTTTTCTAACAGATCCCAAGGATAACATCAGCTATAAACACCTTGTCCCATGGATTGGTATGTATCCCCAGGGCTTTGCCTGCAAGGAATGATTCTGAAGTCAGTCGAAACCACACGATAAATAAACAACATTGTACCTGTTCCTTGATGGAGTTATAGCTAAGAGCTTCCTGAAATTATTACATTTACTGAAAAAGGTGCTAAGTAGTTCTATTTATTTTCAAGGGAGGAAAGTTTAGACGTGACATATGTGCAAATACTTACATGTCCATAGATAGCAGAGACTGGTGATGGGAAGAGCTTAAATTCATTGGAGGACAGGTGAAAAATATATCTGCTGTTCCGAGTTTCTCTTTTCCAGTAGTGTTGGTGTTCCTTCTCAGAGACACCATTGTGCCATTTCAATGGGCAGGGCTTTGCTCAGCTCTGGGAACCCTGGGGCTGATGGCAGCATTTGGAAATATCCTCTCACAGCAGCTCAGATCACAGATTTAATCACACTCCGTGCAGCCTGGGGCTGTGTCTGCAGGCAGCTGAGAGCAGCCTGCTTGTGCCCATCTGAACATGCCTTGCCTGTGTTTCCCCAGGGAACGGGTTGCTGATCCTGCATGGGCCCAAATGGCACCAACACCGAAAACTCCTGACTCCAGGCTTTCATTATGATGTCTTGAAGCCATACGTGGGCCTGATGGCAGAATCTACAAATGTGATGCTGGTAGGACTCACGGTGCTCCTCTCTCTGCCCTGTTTTCTTTTCCCCATCCTCTCTGGTTAGGAGGTAAATGCTGGAGCAGGGTTTTCTTTATCTGGTAATTGTAAGGACACACTGTGTCCTGGTGGTCAATCTTTCTAGGTTACCCCAAATCCCTGCCCTTGAGCTGGAAGGGATGAGCATCCTTTGGAAGGGATGAGCAGGTTGAGCCTCCCTGCAATGACAGTGTCTCTGGTACTGCCTTGGGATCTGTGGCTGAGATTTCAGGATTAATGTTACTGCCATCCCCAAACTATGCATGATCTCAGTTCCAACAGCAACTTCTTATAAAGAATTGAGGTAAATAAATGTTCGTAATAAATCTGCCAAAAGTAAAGGTTGGAGCAGAGCTGTACTGTGACCTGAGGTTAAGGGGTATTATTTGCTGTCAACATACCCATGACTGGACTGCAATCCCTGCCATGCCTCATAAACAGTGAAAATGCTTTGTTCTTCAATCCACTGGTGCTGGGCAGGATGGAAACCAGTGGGAATTACAGGAGAAGGGCACCAGGCTTTGTGCATGTGAACTGGAGGAGTCTGGATGCTGGATCTATTCCTTCTCCTTCACCTCCCTCACTACAACCTCCCCGGCAGCTTTACATAGATCCTGGCTGGATTCCTCCTACCGGCCCAGGGAGCAGCCAGGAGCCGGGGGCTGGAGAGCCAGGAGAGCTTTTGCAAGGCTCGGAAGTGCCCGGGGGTTTGAAATTCCTTGTGCACAACGCCAATGTGTGAGCCCGTGCCACCAGGTGGCAATCGTTGCATGTGCTACGGACGTGCATCTGTCCCCACAAGACTGGTTTGGTGCTGTGGAGCTCAGATGTGACCATGCTCCTCCCTCCCTTCCCTTTCTCGGCTTTTAAGTCCACTTGTTCCTTACAGCCTCGAGGGGACAGAGGATTCATCATCACTTCATGTCTGCTGGGGAACAGAGGCAGGATTTATAGTTTCTCTAGGGATGCCCTCTGCAAGGAGTTGAGCAAGAGGTCCTGTATTACTTTCTGGCAAAACGCACGGGCACAGAGATTGTGTGACAGGAAAAACCTTGCTCCAAAGGTTGTGTCTTGGGCACCAATCTCAAATGTGCTCAAGAATGCACCCAGTGAAGCCCAATGCCAGTATATGCTGCTCCTGTACAGAAAAACACACTACATCCTAAGGAAGACTTACTAACTCCCCATCGCCCAGAAATGCACCTGTCCTGGGCTTCTCCAGGGTGCTCTTGCCTCAGGATAGGGTGTAGCAGGGCTCACCACCACCAGGATCCAAGAATAGCAGCTGCCTGAGGCAAATCTCGTATTAACCATCCCACTCCTGGCTTCTCTTCTCTGGGATTTTGCTGGCAACTAGAGATCCCCTTCTTTTTTTTTTTCCCCATTTCTCTGGGATGTATCTCTATCTGAGCACTCATTTAACCAGGGGATGACTGCAGATCATGCAGAACTGACCCTTGTCTTCTCATTTCTGTCTCCTTTGTGCCCTAGGATAAGTGGGAAAAGCTGACAGCAGATGGGAAGCCAGTGGAGCTCTTTGAGCATGTCAGCTTGATGACTCTCGATAGCATCATGAAATGTGCCTTCAGTTGTCACAGCAACTGCCAGACCGACAGGTCAGTGCTGGCTGCCCCAAACCCTGGCAGGAAGTTTGCAGCTCAGAAGGGAAATGGGCAAATTGCTTGTCACTGTGCTCCCAAATTTACAAGCTTCCTATTCCCCTCTCTCCAGGAAAAACACCTACATCCAGGCTGTCTACGACCTCTGCCACATGGTGGACCAGCGCCTCCGCATCTTCCCCTACCACAATGACATCATTTACTGGCTCAGCCCCCATGGATTTCGCTTCAGGAAGGCCTGCAGGATTGCTCATGATCACACAGGTATTCCCTGCTGCCATCCTCTCCCACAGCTTTGGGCAGGGGCAGTCAGGTTTTCTCCTTGCCTGTGCAGTGATCCTGCCCAGAGGCTCAGAGCTGAGATCCAAGCAGGGCATCATCTTGCAGTAGTGATCTGATCTAGGCATGAGGCAAGGGGTCTCACAGCTCCTGGGTCATTAAACTGGACTAATGGAGGAATTGCCCTCTGGAAATGCTCCAGCAAAATGGCCAGAGATGGGTGGGGCAAGTAATGGGCACTGCAGGAAACACCAGTGCAAGGAATGATTTTCCATTCCAAGCCAGGTGTGGTTTAAATGCATGAGGGGTGTGTAAAGTAGGCTGAGAAGTCCATGGTGAACAAAAAAAGGATGACAATATCCATGGCATTTGTTGCCATGCTGCTGAAAAAGCCCAAGTGCCTGGGATGCAGAAGCACGGGTCAAATGCATCATGGAGTGAGCAGTGCTCATCTCCTTGGGTGAGGTTTGCATTCAAAGGAAGGACAGCTTTGCAGCTTGGCGCCTCATGACTCTGCTGAACCTTTCTCCCCCAGACAAGGTGATCCACGAGCGGAAGGAATCCCTTAAAAATGAACGGGAGTTTGAAAAGATCCAGAAGAAGAGACATTTGGACTTCTTGGACATTCTGCTGTGTGCCAGAGTGAGTGGCAAGGAGTGTATGTATGGCAGGGCACAGAGTGCAAAAGCAAGTCAGCCTTTGCAGGGGGGCTACAAGCCACCAGAGACCCTCAGGACTGCACAAGCCATTAAAAAAAAATTAGCCCAGTCCCACCCAGTTGAAGAGAGGCCAAGGTGATCCAATTTTCCATTGTTGCAGTGTTGCCAGTGTCTTTTTGGGTATACAACATGCAGAAGGATTCTGTAGTCCTGGTGATTTAATATGGGGAGGTAAAGAGATTTAAAAGTGAAGGGAAAGGAGCTCTGAATTCAGTGTACACAGACATTGATTTTGTTTACATGTATCCCACAGGCATCATCACGTCCCTTTTGCAATAGCTGAAAGAATATAATGGCCCCTACTGGGATATTTACATATTTTTATGTATATGCGTTGTAGTTTGACCAAAACCACTACAACATGTGTGTGTGTTACTGTAACAGATACATAAATTTTATATATATGGGCCACTGAGAGTGTCTCTGGACTGTTAGGATGAGAATGGAGCTGCACTCTCCGATGAGGACCTGCGTGCTGAGGTGGACACCTTCATGTTTGAGGGCCACGACACGACAGCCAGTGGCATCTCCTGGCTTTTCTACTGCCTGGCAACACACCCTGAGCACCAGCAACGGTGCAGGGAGGAGATTCAAGGCATCCTGGGGGACCGGAAGACAATCCAGTGGTAAGGTTGCACCAGTTCCTCTGCTGGTCACTCTTTTCCTATCCCTGCCATTTCTAAGTGAGCGATGTCTTCAAGGCTCAAAAGCTGGGGGTGCTAAAGGTTGCTGCATGCACAGGGACTTCATAGGATGGAGCAGATCCTTCAGCCAAGTCTGCCACCCTGGAAGGGACGTTCTGGATGCCATCCCAAGTCCTGGGCCACCAGCACTGCTCTTTGCTCTCTCCTGTTTTCTCACCACAGAACATCATAGATGTCCTTTTCGCTTTTCACTGTCACTTTGCACTTGAGCTTATTCAGCAGTTGCTCAGGTTGTTCAGAGGTGTCCTGGCCTCCAGCAGCCTGTGGCTGGGCATTGTGGGTCCCTCTGTTCTGCTGCAGGGGAATCTGCTCAGGGGCTGGATGGCTGTGGGTAAGGGACCTCCCAGCACAGGCAGTGGGGAGTGTGGGGCTCAGCCTGCCTGTCCCAACAGGGAGGACCTGGGCAAGATGACTTACAGCACCATGTGCATCAAGGAGAGCCTGCGCCTTTACCCGCCCGTGCCCGGCGTGTCCCGGCAGCTCAGCAAACCCGTCACCTTCCCCGACGGACGCACTCTGCCCGAAGGTCTGTCAGTGCCATCCCTCTGCACAGAGCTCTGCTCTCAGGCGCCAGCTGCGTCCTCGCTGGCACAGATGTTCAGGCAGGGCTGTGCAGATGTTGCCTTGTTTCTTTGTCGGTCAGCCCTTTTCTCCTCCTCGATTGTTTTCCAGGCAGCGTCACTGCAATAAGCATTTACCTCATTCACAGAAACCCTGAAGTATGGAAAGATCCTTTGGTGAGTTTTCTTTTGATCTCCTAATAATTTTTTCCCCTCATGATGTGCCTCTTCCCATGTACCCTTCACCTGTTAGCAGGGAGAAGAATTCTCTCTCTACTATGGGGTTTTTCATAACTTAAGAGGTGTCACTTTTCTCAAGAAACCAGTCAGTACTGTGTTCTTTAAATAATCACTTTTTCTTGCTGCGTATTCTTCATTTCCAGGTGTTTGACCCTTTGCGATTTTCCCCGGAGAATGTCTCTGGCAGGCACTCTCATGCCTTTCTGCCCTTTTCTGCTGGAACGAGGTAAAGGGAATTGAACACTGAAGGAGTAGTGGGCAGAGACCATCACCTGAAGTCTTGGCCCTGCAGAATTACATAGTTAAATAGTTAAATGAGGGTGTAAGTGTTTGTGCAACAAAGGGGTTCTGATACCAGCAGGCAAAATGGGAAGGCAGCGTTGCCAAGCCCAGTTTCCTTGGGAACTCGGTCCCAAAGCTGTGGACCATCCTGTTGGCATCCTGCAGGGAGCCTGCAGCATTCTGAGCTCACCTACTCTCCTCTCCTTGATGCAGAGACCCCACCCCACCCTCCAGCCCTTTGATTCCCCCTTCCCCCCTCCTTCCCATTGCCCTGTGCTGACCCTTGAAGGCAAACACCTTGCAGACCTTCCCTGCTTGGAGACCCACCACCTCATCCCTGCTGGCCTGTCCTTTGGCTTCCCCACCTCCCTCCTTCTCCGTGCTCATTGAACCCACACCACGAGCTCCCAATGTTCCTCTCAATTCCTCCTGCTCTGCCCCTGGTTTCACTGCCCAAAGCACTGCCTGGGCCCCCCTAAAAGCACTGAGCTGCAAAGGGGGAGGCTGTGTGCTGGTGTGGGAGGGCTGGCATGGAGCTGTGCAGGTTTGCTGTGCAGGTTTGCTGTACCCAGCACCAGGATGAGCTGTGCAGATTGGCTGTGCAGGTTTGCTGTGCCCAGCACTGCCCTGGAGCTGTGCAGATTTGCTGTGCCCAGCACTGCCAGGGAGCTGGCTGAGCAGCTCTGTTACTCTGCAGGAATTGCATCGGGCAGCAGTTTGCCATGAACGAGATGAAGGTGGCTCTGGCTCTGACCCTGCTGCGCTTCGAGCTCCTGCCCGACCCTGCCACGCCTCCCCTCAAAATAACTCGGATCATCCTTCGCTCCAAGAATGGGATCCATCTGTATTTAAAGAAAATCCGCTGATGCTGGAAGACATCTGCCTTCACCAGAGGAGGGACCCAGCAGATGACGGGACAATGTTTCTCTGGGGCAGAAGTGCAGGGCAGGATTTGGGGGTGAGGATTCCTGATTTCTGTGCACTAGGCCCAGGTGGCTGGGATGCCATTGCACAGACCCGCTGCCATCTGCTCCAGGGCACTGATCTGAGAGCAGCCAGGCATGGCCACCCTGTCTGTCCCCTTGCACTGCCATAAGGGCGGGCCTGGCCTGGTCTGGGAACATCTGCAAGTCCCACCAGCCTCCTTCTTACCAAATCCTGCCTTCACACCTGTGCCCTGGCCAAATCTGTGACCATTCCCAGCCCTGCACCGTCATCAGCACCTTCCTCAGTGCCTAGAGGTCAGCCCTCCTCTCCTGCAGTGGGGACATCCTGGGACAGACCTCTGTCTCACTTCTCGCACTCAGTGGGCCTCTGATTTGTTGAAAGCACTGATTCCAGTTTGGGCTCTCAAATCGTGCCTGAACTGCAAAATATTCTGTAATTTTTGTCTTAATAAACCAGTAATTTTTCCTGCAACAGCAGCTGTGTTGTTTGTATTGCTGGTGCTTGCCTGCTTCATCACAAATGCAGTGTAAAACTCCTTTAGAAATGGAAGATGGAGGGGAAGCCCATGAGCAGCTAGAGACCACCCTGGACAGGCCAGGAAACTGCCTGTGAGTGTCCAGCCAGCACAACATCTCCTTCCATGGGCAACTCTTTAACAGGGGTCCAATAATCAATCATCAATCAAAGTTCTCACAGTTAGAAAGTGTCTGGGGGGGTTCCCTCTTTTTTTTTTTAGCATTATTTTATTTTCTGAAGCTGATAAAAGTATGAGAGTTGGTACACTGGAGGACACTAGTGAGCTGTCCTCTGCCTGTGCAGGAATCATTGTTGGGATAGAATATCACACACCAAGCTGTGAAATCCCAAAAGCTGCTGTTGCAATTATCATCACAGTGATGTCAGCTGCAGTTCCAGGGTTGTGAGAAGGCTGCTGGGCAGTTGGGCAGCAGCTGACTTCATACAGCCTTCACCTGCAGGGTCTGGTTTGCAGGGATGTGCTGGGACAGCCCAGGAGAAAATCCACTTGCTCCAGCTGCCTGTCCCCTCTTCAGACACGAGGTGCAGCTCTCGAGCTGAAATCAGAATTATGCAATGGAGAGAGACAGAGTATGCTTATCAAAATGTCAAAAGTTACGAAACTATGAGACACCACAAGCTCTTTGGAGGGCCATATCAGGATACAAAATTATCTTGATAAATTGAAAAACTGCTGTAGTGAATGGGATGCCAGTCCATAAGCACAAGAGCAGGCACAGGCCTTGCACAAAACCAAGAGAAAAAATGACTGACAGGCAGCAATTTCTCCAGTGGATGTTCTGTACATGGAGAGACAGAAAAGGTAATATGAATCAATAATATCCTGCTGTTGCAATCACAGCAAACATCATACTTCGATGCATAAGCACAAATATTTCTCGAAAATTTTTCACTTGTGTCTCTTAGAGCAGATGAAATGAGACAGTGTCCTTCAACCATGTTTGGAGATTTAACTATAAAAGCAAGAGCATCTACTCCAAGCTTACATACTCCAAAGTGCAAAATGAGAAAATTTTTAATCAAAATAACTGAAGTTACCAGAAGTAAATAACATACATCTCTGTATTGGATGCAATTTTCTTATAAAGACAAGATTTGAAAAAAATACCATCTAAAGAGGAGTGGATGAATCTTGGCATTCCAATGTGAAAGATTAAAGCACGAGCATCTAATGAGCAAGAGCAAAGGCTGAAATCATGGTGTACCCACTGAAAGAGAGTAGGTTAAAGGGGATCACACTAGGGGAACTTGACATACCAGTCCTCATGTAAATAAGTGGCAGCTGCTAAATTGCAGTGGGGTAGATACAGATTACACAACATCAAGCACTCCCTAAGATTTCTAAAGCCCTGGCATAGGTTATTTTGGGAATCTGCAGAGGTTTTAAGAGTTGGTGAGTGGTTTTACTGAATACTCCAGAAGCCCAGAGGAGGTCCTGGATGTGGTAGAAGACTGGGGCAGGTTTGGTTTGGTTTTTGTGAGTGGACTGAGTTGGGGGTACAGGAAAAGCTGCACTGCTGCTGCCCCAAGTGGACCATCCAACACATGAATGTTCCTGGCTGTGGGATGGAAAAGCCTGACTGCTCCTGTCTTCATCCTGTTCAGTCATTGTCTCCCTCGTGACTTTTAGGGTTCACTAGAAAGCTGCCTCTTCATATCTGAAGAGGAAAAGGGAAGATGCCCTGCAGCATTCTCACTGTCCTCTTGGAGCTGTGCTTGTGGCTTCTTCACCTGAGAAGGGAGCAGAGCCTGGTTTCCCCTGCAGCCACCTCAACCCAGCATAAAATCTGCTTACAAATGTCTCCTTGGTGTTGTCACCCCCTGAGGCCAGGAACTGGAGACACTCTGCTAAACAACACCACCCATGGCAGCCCAGCTCACAATTTCCCTGAGCCACATGGGCCAGCTGTGCATGCCAGGCCAGCTCTCCATGCCAGGCCAGCCAGCCTGCATGCCACGTCCTGCATCCCACATCCCATATCCTGCATCGCCCCACATCCTGCATCACCTCATCTCCTGCATCACAGACCTCCCGTGGCTGCCCTGCTTCTGAACTGCACAGCAGGGCTGGGGCTGCAGCAGGGCTTCAGGAGCCACTGTGCCCCAGTGCCAGCACAAGCCAGACCTTTCCAGAACGTGATTCCTGAGAGCAATTCCCCTCATTTGCCTTTCCCCAGTGCCAGAGCGAGCCAGACCTTTCCAGAACGTGATTCCTGAGAGCAATTCCCCTCATTTGCCTTTCCCCAGTGCCAGAGCGAGCCAGACCTTTCCAGAACGTGATTCCTGAGAGCAATTCCCCACATTTACCATTTCCCTCCTAGGTGTTGGAAACATGGCAATAATAAAAAGACCTGGTCACACAGGATGCATTGCTCACTGCAATAAAGGCAGTCAAGGCCCAGCTGCAGAGAGCTCACCTCCTTCTTTAATCCTTCCCTACTTTCTGCAGAAAGGGTAAGTGCAAAGATGATGGGCTGACCTTGGACTGCATGATTCAGACCCTCAGGTAACTGTTTTAACAGGAACTCCTGGTAGTGGCTGTGAGAGGTTCAACAAGGGTAAGTCTTTGTTTCAGTTAAAAACATCTTGGATTTTTCTCATTCCGGCTTGGTTTTTCGACAGCATCAGAGCAAAGATGCCACCTACTCCTGCAGTTATTCCTTTCCCCACAGATGTCACCAGCGCTGTGCAGCCACACCCTGGTCACAGGAAGGGTGTCTGACTGTCTCAGTTCAGTGGTGGCACTGTTTTGGCTGCTGCCAGGCGTGTTGGAAGCAGCAGGACCAGCAGGGAGAGCAGCTGGCTCGCAGCACGGGAGTGCAGTCCCTGCACAGGACCCACGCTGCTCTCCAGGCAAATTCACTGTCAAATTCACCAGCAATTTCCATCTAAACTCCGCTGGGATTTTACACTGGAAGCAGCCTGTAAATTAAGTAAGTATTGCAACATATTTGTAAGACAGCTGTATTAAATGCTTCCAGATATACATTCATCCTGGAGACATGTGTGGTCAGATGGGATCCAGGCAGCTTGCATTACTCTGCAACACTTGCTGGGCTCTTGCCATGATTTTCTCATCTATCATGTGTTTGGAAGCTTGAAATGTTATTATTTTTTTTGGCATTACTGCTACATTTCATCTGTCATCACTAAGTGCTGCAGGAACACACAGGGACAGATGGGCCTGGGCTCTTCTTCCTATCTGGAAAAACACAGGCACAGCCAGGGAAAGCAGCTGCTGCAAGGTCGTGCTCTGGGGCAAAGTACCCGTTTGCCACCGAAATTTCACCTGCTCAGTAAACCACTTTTTCTGCAATGAATTCCAACAGCGTGAGTTAAATCAGTGAGGAGGATCCTCTCCTTCTTCTGCTTAGGTGTCTAAACTGAGTGCAGAAATTCCCAAGACCCAGAAAGCAAATTCCACAGCCTGCTGTATCCGTGGCTGTGGTGTGGGGTGGAAATTCTCCAGTCTAAGTGGGTTGTTTTAAGCTGATGGCCTGAACTGTTGTGACCCCGCTGCCATCATGTGGACATCCACAGCACGGAGCCAACCTCCAGAGGCTCTCTGCAAATGTTTGACCACTTCCCAAATGTCCTTCAACACCCAGCTGCAGTTTCACTGGTCATAAATGTCCAGAAGGTCAATCAAGTTTCTGTTCCCCCTGCCAGCCCCCCCAGACCACTGTGGTTATCAGAAGACCCTTGTGCCTGCTTTTTCATGCTGAGATCTTCTTCTGGAGTCCTCCATCACCAGGGCTGTGGATTCTCCTGGTGCTAACAGATGGTTCTGGCCTTGTCTCAGGCCCTTACAGTGATCAAACCAATACTGTCCCTTTCCACTTTTCCTCACTTGCAGCTCTGCAGCAACTTCACTTTGCATTTTCAACTTTCATAATTTCTTCCCCTGCAAAACCCTCTGAGTTTTCTTCCCCAGGCTGTGAGTGTTCATGGCTTCTCTTGCTGTGAAACCTCTGAAATACATGAGAAAGACTTTTCTCTTCCCTCCACCAGTGAAATATAGAATGCAGAGGCTGGATTAAATGCAGTTTTGCTGTCACCAAATATCAGATTCTTGCTCCAAATCCCCATAAATGTGGGTTTAGCCACTTTGTCCCCTATGTTTCCTCCACAGCAGCTCAGCACTTGACATCTCATTTGAACTCCAAGACAACTCATATCCCTAATCTTCACACTCAACAGAGGTTACTCGTTAATTTACAACTACAAGGAAGCCAGTTTGGTAAAAATTGACTCTGTTCATGGTCAAACTCACTCTCCAGGGGCTTTGTCAGCACTGAGAATTTCTGTGTTATTATAAAAGTTTCATCTGCAGCTGCACCAGAAACTCCATCCCCTGGCCTGGCCCCTCCACCTGTGGGTTTGGGGGTATTTATGGGTTATTTTGTAGGGGGTTGCTGCAAGGGGCCAGCCAAAACCAGATTGGTCAGTCTGGTAATGATGTAGCTACCACAGGACATTCCAAACAGCTCCATTGGCACTGAACAAAGGCTCAACCATCAGACCTCCCTCTTTTCCTTGTGCAGACCTTGTGAGGGACCCAGCTAAACAGCATCATCATATTTATGAATGTTCTGCAGGTCTTCACATGAGAGCTTGTCATGTCAAACTGGGTCCCTTTTGCTCTGGCTACACCCAAAGCCCTCCCTGAGAAATGCCTAACTTGATTACAGCTTTCTGCCTCCTAAAGATCAACCTTTAACTCTGCCCAGAACTTTCACACAGTTCTGTATAAACTGATGCTTTCACTGGCTCAGTATAAAAAGATACACTAATTTTCATGGAGGTGGCCAAGTGTGTGAAAAGGTAACACTGCTCAGTGCAGTGCCTACCAGGGATATTGTCCAAGGCAGTGACAGTGAACATCAGATAAACAGTGGGGGTTTTCCAACAAAATTACTCTACAAGCAGAAAATGCGGGACGTGGCACATTTTAGACCAAAAACTAGAGGGAAGTGCCCAAACATCAGAAGTCCTCTGTCTCAGAGATGTGTTACATTGAAAAGAAGCCCTCACAAAGTTCAGCAGCCCCTGTGCTGTAGCCTACCAGACTGTCAGCCTCCACAGCTGAGAGCCCATTTGATCCTCACAATATCCCAAGACACAAATGGGACATTATTTCAGACACATTGAGACATTATTTCAGCCCATCTGGGGATCCTGCTTTTTACAATATGCATGGAAGTCACCCACACACATCAGGCTTCCAGCCCCACGTCTCCACCAACTCCACATTGCCACTCCAGGTTTCTGGGCTTATGAACCCAGGTAAGCAGCAGGATCTGCACAGGGATTGCAAGGAGGGTCCCACCTGGGCCCCAGCCAAGCACTGCATTGGAGAGGTAAATGCAGAGGTGCAGAGCCCTTCTGGAGAAGGTGAGATGCCATGTGGACAGAGGAAGGAGGGCTCACCAGGCCTGCAGAGGGAGCATGGCCCTGCCATCACACCTCCCCATCATGTTCTGTCAACCTTGCTGCAGCTCACTTCACTGCTCTGCAGCTTTTCCTCTCCTTGTCTCGTCTAGAGACCACGGTAATTCCTCTGGACAGCAGTTTTGTCTCCTGGCTTGTCTGTGGAAGGAGCCCTTGGGGAGCAGGGCCACATTCCCTGTGTGCTGCTGGAGTTACATCCTCTCTCTGGCGTGCAGCCCAGCAGGGCTGGGTGTGCTGCAGGCACCCAGGGCACGGCTCTCACAGGTGAAGGTGGCTGACTCCATGCAGCCCCCTCACCGAGAAGAGGTGGCCGGTGTGCTCCTCACTCCCTGGGGGCAGATGAACAGCTCCTACCCCTGAAATCCCCGAGGAGAGCACGGGGCTCAGCACAGCCCCAGCCTGCCTGCATCCCACCTCCTCCCTCCTCCGGCTTCATCCACCCGGGCGTGGGGGCCTGTGGGTGTGTGAGACAGCGCTGCTGGGACTTCAGAGAGAGCAGGAGCTGTTCAGAGGCTGGTTGTTGTGCAGGTTGCAGGGACAGGCTGCAGAAAGCAGGTTAAAGGGTAACTGGGTGCACAGGCTGCTGGCTGAGCTGACGCAGTGTTTGCTCTGGAGTTCCAGCAGCTATAAATTGTTGTCAGCTCCACTCCACCCAGCTCAGCTCCCACAGAGGAGGAGGGAGAGGGTTTTTATCTGCACTGAGCTCCCCACCTGGCTCAGGTGTGAGAGGAGCAGGTGAGAAACAGGCAGGAGAGGCAGTGTCCCGGGGCAGCATGGCATCTCTGCTGGACAACATAGCCAGACCTTCTGCTGTCGTCCTGCAGCTGTCTGTGCTGCTTGGTGTAGTCTTTGTGCTGCTGAAGGTGCTCCAGCTCTACTGGGAGAGGAAGAAACTCATCAAAGCTCTGGAGGCATTCCCTGGCCCCCCAAAGCACTGGCTCTATGGCCACAATCACCTGGTAAGGAGTAGCTGGGCTCAGTCAGGGTGGGTTTGTCCCAGCTGTGCCAGGTGTCAGTCAGGATGGAGAAGGACTGGATGGAGTGTGCGTGTCCCCTGCTCCTGTCTCTTCCTACAGGGAGGACTTCTGCACAGGGAGTGCCAAGGCTTCTGCAGGGCAGGAGGAAAGGGAGCTGGATATGTGGTGTGCATCATTTGGCAAAAAAGAATCATGCTCTTTTCAATCATGTCCTTAAACAAAGAGTCATGGGACTCTCATGAAGTTATTTAAATATGAGCAATCATAAAATGTCTCTTTGCTACATTAAACCTTCTACCAATAGGAGTGTCTTACCCTAGAGCCACTGAAGAAGACCTGGCCATAAAAGCAGGGTGTTTTAATGCAGCTATTTTCATGCTGTAGTGAAGCAGGATGTTTTAATGCAGCTATTTTCATCATGCTATAGTGAAGATGTCTTGCTTTCACACTGCATGCCCACCTTGCACTGCTGAAACTGGGGGCCAGGGGTGTGACAGCCTTGGTCCTCCTGGCCTGTCTACCAGACATCCTGGCATTGCCTAGGCCAGCTGTGACTCCCAAGTGCAAAACAGAGCTGCTCTGAGCCCAGGTCACCCTAAGGTGTCTCAGATGGCACCAGCCCAGCAAGGGACTCTCCACGGAGCTGTCTTGAGGTGCAGGGATTTGGTGGCTCAGGCAGCTTTACCTCTTGTGCATGGTCCCTTTGCAACACTCATCCTCTCCTCTGCCTGCAGCATAAATGCCCCTGTGTGGCAAGTCCACCCACTCTTCCTTCATTTCCCAATAGAGAACTTCTGCTCTCCCTGGCATGTCCCTCTTTTTCTGCATTTATTAATCCCTGATTAACTCTCATTGCAGATAAATTCTGAAAATTTTTTACACCAAGTAGTGTCGTGGGGAGAGGAATATCCCTATGCCTTTCCCAGATGGTTTGGACCAGTCCTGCCATCTCTAATCATCCACCATCCTGAATATGCCAAAATCATACTTGGCCGAGCAGGTGAGTCTCTACCTCTGGTTTTGAGAAGTCTTTGACACTTTCCTACCAAGAAAATATTGGGAAATTTGCCTGGAGTTATCCCCTCTGCCAACTTCCTTCACAGCTATTGCAATTCTTCTTTTGCTCCTCTTCACAAACTCCTAAGCTGCCCCAGGTTTCACAGAGCAGTTTGAATTCCTGTGCAAAACAGAGACCAGGTGCCTGGTCCTTGCAGTTTCCTGGTAGTTCCCAGTTTGAGGGTCATCTGTCTCACTGTCTTCTACGGCTTCTACCACCACAACATCTGTGCTTCCCAGTAAACCCAATAAAAAGTGTGAGCTGTCATGGCAATGGCTCTCCGAAGGCATCCTTAGTCTTCTCCTCTGCTCCCTTCTGAGGAGCATATGAGTGGTACCTACATGGCCATCCCCAGTAACTCCCATCCATTGTTCTCAGCTTTGGAATTAGCCATGGCTGTTTCTTCTCCACATACATTTTTTGTTCTAACTGTCTCTGTTTTTTCAAGCCCACTGTGGTCATAATTGTACATGATCACTTTTAAACTCTACCTCTGGTGGTACAGTATTTTAGCATTGAAATGAGATTAATTCTATCATGTCATTTAGAGGGCAAAATCTAATGCAAAATTTATCCTGAATTTTCTCCTTTGTTGTGTTAAATTCATGAGTTATTCATACATTTCTGGTATTTGTTCCATTTTACAGATCCCAAGGCTAGTGCAATCTACAAATTCCTAGTTCCCTGGATTGGTAAGTGAAAAGCAGTGGTAAGGCTGGCAGAGCTGTGACCAGAGCCTGCAGGAGCTGATTGTGCCTTTGCTGTGTGTGCTCCAGGGAAGGGTCTGCTGATCTTGGGAGGAAGCAAATGGTTCCAGCACAGGAAGATGCTCACCCCAGCCTTCCACTATGATGTGCTGAAACCTTACGTGACCCTGATGTCAGACTCAGTCAAAGTGATGCTGGTAAGAATCCCCACTCCTGCTACTTTTACCTTTCAGCTGTGAAACAGTGAAAATAAAAAATTAGTAAGAGAAAGAGGCGGCACGTAGAGAATTTCTACGTTCACTGAATTTTTGGAGTAGTTTTGAAGTTCTAAAATTGCTCCCCTCACCTTTCTTTGGACATTCCACTTATTCTTTCTCTTTGTTTGCCAATAAAATCAACCACTGTGAGAATATCCTTTCGTACCCTGCTGTGTATCCTTTCATACCTGGGAAAAGAAGTGTGCCAAAGAGTTAGATTAGGTTCATGGAATGTATCATGAACTAGGGCCTCTGCTTCCAGGAAAGAAAGCAATTAGCAGTGTGGATCTGTCTCTCCTTACCCCTGGCTCTCCCTCTAGGCTAAATGGGACAAGAGGATCACAGAGAGGAAGTCAGTGGAGCTCTTTCAAGACATCAGCTTGATGACACTAGACAGCATCATGAAATGTGCCTTCAGT
The DNA here is from genome assembly GCA_013397155.1 of Irena cyanogastra. Lineage (NCBI taxonomy): Eukaryota > Metazoa > Chordata > Aves > Passeriformes > Irenidae > Irena > Irena cyanogastra. Next base: position 104,474 of record VWZV01010987.1, read on the forward strand.
TTTAATTCCAACTGTCAGACTCAGAGGTCAGTGCCTGAATGTCCAAGCCCTGGGAAAGCAAGGGCTCCTGTTTCACCACTCATTTTGCTAACACCAGCTCTGGCCTCGGTCTCCTTACAGCAACTCCCACTATTATATCAGAGCTGTTTTTGACCTGAGCTACCTTGTGAGCAATAGAATCCGGAATTTTTCCTTCAAGGATGTCCTCTACGACTTCACTCACAAAGGCCGTGAGTTTCAGGATGCCTGCAAGCTGGCCCATACCCACACAGGTATTCCTGCCCCTGTCTCCCCAGTCATGTCTCCCAGCTGAACCTCTCTGCCACTTGTCCCTGGAGTGGCTCAGAGTGGGGTTACAGCATGGCCAGAGGGCTGCACATTAAACAGAGCCCAAGCTGATGGCCGAGCAGTCAAGTACATGAGGGTGCCCTGGAGGGACAGGATGCACAGAACTGATCTCTCCTCTCAGATCAGGTAATAAAAGAAAGAAAGATGTTGCTCTCTGATGAGAAAGAACTTGAAAAGATCCAGAAGAAGAGGCACCTGGATTTTCTGGACATTCTTCTTTGCAGCAAGGTGAATGTTTGAAATGATCGTAGCAAATGCCAAAGAACAGAAGTGTGTGGCACTGAGGGTGCATCAGCACAAGAAGGGAAGCACAAGAGACACCAAATCAACCAAGTCCTTTGGGTATAAAAACAAAAGACCTGTGTGCTTAGGAATGACATGCTCTCCTCTTTCTTAGGATGAGAATGGAGCTGGGCTGTCTGATGAGGACCTGCGTGCTGAGGTGGACACCTTCATGTTTGAGGGCCACGATACCGTGGCCAGTGGGCTCTCCTGGCTCTTCTACTGCATGTCACTGCACCCCGAGCACCAGCAGCTGTGCAGGGAGGAGATCCAGGGCATCCTGGGAGACAGAGATACCGTTGAGTGGTGAGCTAGGGCTTCTTATTCCTTTTTCTTGAGCTCTTTTAATTTACCCTTGAAGGCCTTTGACATAGTTCCTCCCGACATTCTTCTCCCTAAATTGGAGAGATAAGGGTTTGATGGGTGGACTGTTCAGTGGTTGAGGAATTGTTTGGAAGATGTCATCCAGTGGGTGGTGGCCAATTGTCCAGTTCAGTGACAAGTGGTTTCCTTGTTCTGGGACAGACCAGTAACATCTTTCTCAATGACACAGACAAAGGGATTGGGTGTATCCTCAGCAAGTTTGCTTTCAGGGAGGATCTTGGGAAGATGACCTACACCACGATGTGCATCAAAGAGAGCTTACGCCTGTTCCCACCAGTTGCTGGCGTGTCCCGAGAGCTCTCCAAACCCGTCACATTTCCTGATGGACGCAGCCTGCCAGCAGGTCTGTTGAGTTTATCCATCCTTCATGCTGCTGTCTGTAACAAGTGGGGCTTCCTCACTCTGGAGAGTCTTCTAGACTCCCTTCTCTCTCCTGTGGCTTCATGGAGCTACCACTGCCTGCTGCCACAGTGAGCCTGGAAAGGGTGGCCCTGCAGAGCCCAAGGACGTGCTCCAGAGCTCAGAGGCCTCTTGTGGAGTGCTGTTCCTGGCCAAGTGAAAGTGATACGCTGATAGAAAAAAAGGGACCCAGCTCTGAGGTCTCTGTTTTTGACCTGTGAGGTTTTCAGGGGATCCCTGCCAGATCTCCTGCAACAGCCCCTGCAGAGCCCAGGGAGGCAGAGCATCCCAAAAACACCTCTCCTGCATTTTCACTCTGAGCTGTCATGAGCTTTTTCTCGCCTTTCTTTTACAGGCTGCCAGGTTGGACTGAGCATATTTGCTATTCACAGGAACCGGGATGTGTGGGAGGACCCCGAGGTATTTCACCTTGATAACAAGAAAGGGAAAATGGTTGCTGAGCCCAGACATCCATCCCCCATGGAGAAGGCAGCCTCTGCCTCCCTGCTATGTTTTTTTTTTCCCCTTGTCATTCCAACAGTCCACATCTAAATACAAAGTTCAATCAAGTTACTAAACACCCCAAAGTCTTTGAACATGCCAAAGAGCTGGGAAAGGGTGTTCAATAGTCTCTCTTTGTGCAGGGTGACACAGAGATGCTTTGGGTGATTGCAGCTGCCCTGCACACACTTAGGATGTTATGAGAAGTCCCAAGCCCCACAAGACAGTGTGTGATTTGAAGATGATATTTTAGAGGCTTCAAGAAATAACTGGAAAGTTTGAAGAAGGGTGCATAGCTGCCTCTCTCCAGCTATGGAGCTGTCTGGAGAGCAAGGATCAGGCATCTCTGGAATGGAGGGGTCCTGGCTTGATTTTTGCTGCCGTGGATGAGAAAACACCTGCAGGCATCTTGGGTCTCATAGTGGGTGACCTGGGTATCTCCAAGGGGAAGATCCACTCAGTGGCTTTGTAGAGAGATGGCTGTCATCTGCAGCTCCTCCAGGAAGAGCAGAGGCCACATCCAGCCCTAACGTGGGGACCAGGGAAGAACCTGGTGCTGCTCAGATCAGACCAAACACTGACCAAACGGTCTCTGTTGCTCCCACAGGTTTATGATCCCCTGAGGTTTTCTCCAGAGAACTCAGCACAGAGGCACTCCCATGCTTTCCTGCCTTTCTCTGCTGGACCCAGGTGGGAGATCCTTCATCCCTCTCCTTCCTATCAGGCTGCCTTGCATGTGAGACCTAGCTCAGATCCGAGCTCCTAAGGCTGATCCTCCCTCAGTCTCCACAAGCCAAGCTGGCTTGGCCAACTCAAGCAGGCTCTCTGTAACAGATCTCCTGTTACAGCATCTCCTGTAACAGGGTTTCCATGCTCTGTCACCTCTGTGGTCACTGTAGGATTTCAGACATTTTTCTTGTTGTTTTGTGGAGATGTTTACATTTTCTGTTGCCTGCATTGGGAACACCACTCCTTGTTTAGGGGTGAGTCCCAGTGCACCTCAAAGCCAAGGGGACCAAGTCTCCATGGGTCCCATGCTGTATCAATAGACAGATGTAGGACACCCAGGTCTCAGTAGCTTGCAGGAGGATCACCACACAGAGCCAGAAAGAACCTTTTGGAGGTGTCTCAGCTTTTAGCTGGATCCTGGCTGCACTTCCTAGTGAAGTAAGCCCCTGTTCTCTCAATCTCAGATCTTTTTTCAATGTTTAAGGATAGAATAAATAGCAATACCCCTCCAGAGTTGGGTGCATCAGGGGCTTACTAGATGAGCTGTGGTGTCATCCTCGCAGCAGCTGGAGGTCCCCAGCTCACACGTGGGGTGAGTGCAGCCCAGGAGTGGCTGGGGACGAAGGCAGCAATCAGAGCATTGTCACCCTCTCCCAGGAACTGCATCGGGCAGCAGTTTGCCATGAACGAGATGAAGGTGGCTCTGGCTCTGACCCTGCTGCGCTTCGAGCTCTGCCCAGACCCATCCAGGCTGCCCATAATGGTGCCACAGCTCATCCTCAGGTCCCGCAACGGGATACACCTGCACTTGAAGAAGATTTTCTGATCCCGCAGGGTCCCGTGGCAGCGGGGCAAGAGCTCTCCCAAGGGACAGGCTCCACCCAGGGGTTTAAGAGGGGATCACCAAACAGACCACAGTGATCCTCTCCTGGCCCAGGTTGTGCAGAGGGGCTCGCTGAGCCCACAGACACCAAACCCAGCAGGCTCAGTTCCCCTCCTTGCAGGAGGAGCAGCACTGCTAAGGGGGTTCCACAGCATTGCTGTGCCCCATCCTTCACCTCCACGGGCATCCTCCATGTCCTGCTCATCTCCTCATCTCCAACCTGCCCTCACACGCTCCCTGGCAGGACTTCTGTCACCTGCCTGTGGATTTGTCCCGTTGTCAGTTCCCCACTTGGGTTTGGCAGTGAACAACACCCGGTTTGCAAGGATGCCTAAAGCCTGGGCACTGCCCCAGCACAGAGCTCCTGCCCTCCTCCAGCCTGGGTGTGCCCCTCCGCAGCCTCCCTGCATCCCCAGCACCACCCTCCCAAGGATGCCTGTTCTGGGGCTGGCACTGAGCCCACCATTATGGATTTGAATGCTTGTGGTGCTTTTCTGCCCCAGCTCAGAGCTTCCTTCAGCTGAGGGTGCTCAGGAGCCAGCACAGAAAATGCCACCAGCTAACCTGAGGAAGCACTTGGCACACTGGAAACAGCATGTGATCAGCACTGTTCTCCCCTCTGAAACGAGAATAAAGCCTTCTGGGGATGACTTCCAAGAATGATTGTGGCTTCCTTTGCATTTGGGGGCCCAGAGGGGTACAAGAGGAGTCCCAGCAGGCCAGAGGCAAGGCTGTGCCCAAGGGCACAGCTCTGTCAGTGTTTTCTCAAGCCACAAGCACTGTTTCCATGCACCCTGTGGAGCCTGTTCCCACATATCCCACACCATCCCTCACCTCACCTTTCACTCCAGGAGTTTCAGTGGTAAGGCAACAACCAAAATGATCTGTGGTCAAACAAAGAAAAACAGAAACACACACCACACACACAGAAGAGCTTGCAGAATAAAACAAGAGGAGATGTGAGTCTGCCTCAAACCCTGTCCTGCAGAGGCTGAGAACTGACTGCTCAGTTCAAGGGTGAGCTGCCCAAGGGGTCCAGGTGAGCACTGGCCCTGGAACTGGGCTTGTTGTGGGGGTGCAGGGAGCCTCTCCCCAGCACCAGTCCAGGTGGATCATCCGGATGAGCTGCAGGTCCAGGGTGTGCAATGGATCAGTAGGTGGCAGTGGGGGACCCAGAAAAGTCCTCCCTGGTCCCTGGTAAAACCCCCGGGCTCGGCAGGCAGCACAGCCAGGCCCAGCAAGGCAGATGATGTGTCCTATCCCTGGGGACATCCCTGTCCCCACCCTCAGCAGAGCAGGCACTCTGACAGAGTCTCCCGTGTGTCTGTGGCATTACCAAAGCCAGGGGGAAGTTTGTCACTTCGAGGGCCTGGGCAGTCAGTGGGCATCAGGGGAAACTGAGGCACAAGGTCTGCATATGTGTCATGCCACGGTGACAGGCAAGGCTGTGCAGCTTTCACCCATAGCACTGGCATCACCAGAATCACTGCAGGCACCAACATACCCAAACTGTGTCTGTCTGCCATCTGTCTGTCTTTTTTTTTCTCTTTCTGTCAAACCCGAGCATCTCCCCATCTGCCTGAACTCCTGCAGCCCTCCTGCTCCCCATCTCTGCTGCCTGCTGCAGCCTCAGTTTGAGAAACAAAATTCTCCTCGGGCTGGATCCAGACCTTTGTTTTGGCTGTCTGGGTAGCAAGAGGGACAGGGATGCTGAGGGTAACCAGCAAGGTGCAGCTTGTGTTTATTTTGCAAGGCAGCTGGAGACCAAGTTGCTCTACTCCCAACCCTCTCCTTCTCACCCACAGAAGGAGACTGGATGCAGGTTGTGCAGATGCCAGTGCCACCACCCTGGCACTGCTGGGGGACTCAGGTCTGAAGGGTCAGAGCCCTGCTGCCCTCCTCCCCAGCTCCAGCACAGCGAGGCCTTTGGAGGGCAGTGGTTTAAAAACACCTTTTTGTTACTGGAAAATCCCATTTGCCAGACACTTCAGCCACCCATCTGGGGAGAGGCAAACCACCTTGGAGCTCTGCTCATCTGCTCAGCAGGTGGTCCAAGAAACGAGCTTTGGGTGCCCTTGGCCACAAAGACCCATCCCAGTCTCCTTGGTGGTGGGCTCCAAAAGAAACCCAGTGGCACTTAAGGTGTCCCTACAGCATCCTCTGGTTTGGGAATGGGGGTTAGGACCCCCAGCTGCTGCCCACCCCATGGCCTGTACAGTGCCCTGTGTTTTGGGGCCATCACTGTTCACTGCCATGACCAGAGCTGCCCATTTGGCTCTCAAGAGTCCTTCTGACTGCTGGATTGTCATGAATGGCCAAACCCCAACCACCTCCAGCGGAGACTTTCTCCAGGGAAGCTGCTCTTGGTAATCTGCTTGGCAAAGAGAGGACAAACTGCTGCCATTTTTGATGCAGAAAATGGATTGATATTCTGGCAGCTATGACAGTGATTGAGCTAAGCAGAGCCAAACACTTTAAAATCTCTCCCTGTTAAGGTCATGCTTAAACCAGGTTTGCACTTTGAAGGGCCAAAGCTTTTGAGGGAAGGTCTCACAGCATCAATGCACCATGCAGGCCTAATGCAGCAGCAACCAGGAGAAAATTCTTCCAGTTTTCAGCTTAGCCGGGTCAAAGTGAGCAGCACAAACATCCGCCCACCTTCAAACGGTGGCAGCTTCTGGACAGCAGCTTGTACAAGATAACCTCCTCTGCCGAGGCACCACGAACGGCTGGGAGAGCAGCAAAGGCGCCGTGTGAGGAGCCGGGCAGCAGTCAGTGACACAGATCTAATCGCCCGCGTTTGCCCCAAATATCTCCCTGCCAGGCAGTGACATTTCTGCGCTGTCTCTGTCTCCGTCACCATGGCGACAGCAGCCGCCAATCCACGGGCGAGTCCTTCCCGAGTACCAACAAACCCTCTGGGAGATGCTACGAGAGACAGCCCCCTTGGCACGGAGACACTTCGGGGACCCCGGGACAATCCGTAGCACCAAAAATTTCCCTTTTTCTTTTTTCCCCTTCTCCTTTTTATTTTCTCTTTTTCTTTTCCTTTTTTTTTTTTCTCTTTTTGAAGCACAAACAATGGAGCTAAAAGGTTGGGTATCAGGCCGATAATCATGAATGACGTGTCGTTATTACACACCACACATTCATTATCTCCCACTCCAGCCATGTCACAGGCGGCTGGAGGAGGGCAGATAACGGGGTGCCTTCATGCAGATGGCTTATTATCAGGATGTTCCAGGAGGGGCTTTAAGACAGTTAGTGATGCTGTTTGCCAGTTAAAGATTAGAGACCCCAGAGAATAATTAACAATCCCAAAACCCGGTTTTTCTGCTGGATTCTTCAGCTTTCTCCCCCCTCCCCCACTCTCTTTAATCTATTCACTCTAGCAGGTGTAATAAAGTGATAAGGAGAGGCTCCGGGGATGTTTGTTTGGCTACTACGGGTGTGTAAACCAACAATGGATGGTATTTTTCTTCTGGCTTTCAGTGGCTTGAATCGAGACCAAAAACTTTGCAGCCCCCTTGCCCACACACAGCCACCCCTCCACGCTGTGCTCCTGGCTTCCACCTGGGTGGCTGGGCTTCTTCCCCACCCAAAGGGCCATGAGGGTGGGACAGGCTCCCTTTTTTCCTCTGGAGATCCAAACCACACCTCTTGGGTGTCAAGGTGCCCAGTGACAGGATAAAAACTCCAGGTTTGCTCAGGTGCAGGGATAGAGCTGGTGCTGCTTCCAGCAGCAATTTACCTGAATACAGCAAATCTGTAATTAAACCACCTTGGGATAGTTTATGTTGTAGGTGTCCACCTGCCCAAACTGCTCCAGGTACAGCTGGAACAGAAACATCTCAAACCTCCATAGCTAAAGAGCCTCAGGAGAGATGGGGGAAGCACCAGAGTAAAGGTGGCTTTCAACAAGACATCCCATATCTGGGGTTCCAAGAGATGGATTGCACCCTCCTAGGCCACAAAGAAAAGTCATGGTACACCTTGTAACAAAGTGGGGATGCAAAAAACCCCACCCTGAATATCTTCTGCCCCAAAGGAGGCTATCCTGTCTGCAGCAGAGCACAGCCCTGGACATCTCCCTGAAGCCCAGGGCTTCAGAGATAAGGGCACTGTGGAATGGTGGGCTAGGATGGAGAACTCGTGGTGTCCTTACCCTTCGCTGCTGCGTGTGGGGAGGCTTGTGAAGGACACCTTCATCCCCCTGTGCTGTGTGGAGAGGCGTTGGGAGGATTTGGCCCTCAGGTGAGTTGGCTCAGGGCCCTCAGAGAGGCCACTGAGGCTGTGGGAGGTGCCCCTCACCTGGGGCTCTCAGGTACAGCCCGGACTCTGGGGGACATCCCCAACTCACGGGGGCCCTGTGGAAGGCACGAGCCACAAGTTGTCTTCCCAATCACGCTCATCCTGCCAGGGAGGGATGAGACAGCGTTGTGCTTTGAAGAGCATCCCGACCCTATCAGCAAGAGATGAGATATCCTAATTATGGCAGTACAGACGAGGATCTGGGCTGTATCAGCCAGTACAGAAAGGTAAACAAGAAATATAACAATGGACCCTTAACACTCATTAGCTGTGTCAGATAATACCTCACTTTTCTCCCTTTGGGGCTTAAAATCTAATTAAGATTTTCCAACAATAAATTTCATTTATGCTCGCTGCCTTTTGTTCTTTTTAGGATCACACCGAGAAGTATCTGCGAGCGACTGCACAGCTCACGGGAAGGCAGCTCCAGCCAGCCTCAGCTTGTGCTTCACAGGCAAGGGAAACTGAGGCAGGGCAGCACCCTGGACAGGGCAGAGGTGGGATCCTGCTGGGACACAGCCCTGGCTCCTGCATAAGGCGCTTTCCCCAGGCAAGTGAACTCCAAAAGGGCACTGGTTGTGGTAAGACCAAGCACGGGAGCTCCTGGACAAGCCCAGCAGTAAAGCCTTGTGCTTGCTCAGACTTACAGCCACGGCAGGGATCCGTGGGGAAAGGGACACTGAGACCCTCTGAGCACAGCTCCACTCCAAACCCACATGCAGGCACTGCGGGGTGACCAGCTCGGGCACCTGTCACACATTCACTGTGTACACAGGGCAGGGAATGAACTCCTGTTGTTACTCATTATAAGGATGACATTGTTAACTTCTTTTGCAACTGAGAGGTAAAAATTAATGGGTTCCCTTCCTCTTGCCACACCCCCAGCCCAAGTGCTGACAAGGCAGGAACAGGCAATGACTAATCCTTAAACCCTGCTGAGTGCAGCAGTACCACTGAACCTTGGGGAGCTTGGTTTTTTCCAAACCCACGTGATGTTTGGCACCTGTGAGAGGAAAGTCAGGGGTGCAGCACCCATCAGGGGCACAAGTGGGGTGGTTCAGGACCCAGCCTGGCTCTGGCTCAGCCTCCAGCTACCCAAGGGAGGGTGGTAGATGGAAACAGCTCTGACATGATGCTGGGCATGCAGCCATCCTGCCTTCACATCTGAGGGCTTGACCTCTCTAACCCTTCTGCCTGTTTTCTTCTACTGCCATGCAATTTCTCAACGGGAGTTGTGATTTCTCAATGCCAAGACTTTGAGGTCATTTTTGAAATACTCACCAACCCCAGGCTCTAGGGAAAATGCCTTTTGAGGTGGGTCTGTTACTGGAAGACACCTGCCTGTGTTTTTGTGTCTCCTCTTGCTGCAGACATCAGCAGCTTCAGCTGTGGGAAGTGCACAGCAGAGCCCTAGAAATGCCTTGCTCTCCCCAAAACCAGCGGCTGCCAAAAATGCCCTCTCATAAATCTCCCACCCCAGCGCTGCTCCAGCTGGGCTGCCCCTGGTTGCAGAGTCCCTTAATCCTTTCCTCACTGGTCAGGAAGAGCACCCTTCATGCCACTGGAGTAACTCATGTTCCAGGAATGGCCAAAGCATCAGAGGTCTCTCATTTCAATCTATAAATGCCACAGCTTAGAAACGCTCGTTGTTCCCATGGTGGCCCTGGCACTGTCCCCACCACAGCAAAAGACAGACCCTGGTTAATGAGCAGCCTGGCAGGAGCAGGTTGCACTTTGGCTGGCTGCCCCAGGATAGCCAGCACTGCCCAGAGCAGCCCCCAGCCACTTCCCAGCAGCGTTGATCAGTGACTGCCATCCACAGCCTCCAGCCCTGGAAAAGGCTCCCAGCTGGCTGTAGGGCTGCACGTTGTGGGATTCAGGGAGTGCTGCCTTTCACCCATTAAGCACCACTGAGAAGTGCTGGATTGTTTCGGTGCCCCAGTAACCCCACCTGCAAATGGAGGGGGATGATGCTCTCACTTCCCTATAGAGCCCTTTGAGGCTTGGGGCAGTCCAAATACTGAGCATTCCCTGATGTCCTCCATTCTCCCAACTGCCTGAAGGCTGGGAGAGCTGTGAGATGCCAGAAAGTCCTTTGGCTGATTAGCAGAACGACCCTCTTTGCTCTCATAGGCAGCAATTCTCTTTATTGCTCACCCAGAAGATATGTACAGAAGGGGAGGTTTGTTCTGACATTAAAATGCATGGTGTAGGTCATAAAAAGGAGGGTGAACTGGGGAGAAGAGAGCAGGTTTTCCATCAGCAGCTCCCTGGAGGGCAGCAGGGAGCATGGGGATGTCCCAGGCACCCAGCAGGATCCCCTCTGTGTCTTGAACAGCTCAACACCCTCCTGGGACTTGGGACACCAACCTCGCCAACCAGGTGCGGTCACCACCAGGCAGGAGAGGTGGCACCTCCAGACCTCTCCTGGGGACCAGTGCCCATGTGGACACCAGCCCCAGAGGGACAAGAGCACATCCCAGGGGTGGAAAAGGAGAAGACCAGGAGGTGGTGGTGCCCTGGGTCTCTGTGAAAACGCCCATGGCAGTAGCGGGAAGCGGGTCGGGAGCCAGAGGAGGGCGGCGCGTGGGTGCTGCTACATGGCCGTGGTGATCACCTTCTCCTCGGGCTCCACGGCGTTCTCGTAGGCGTGCTGGTTCTCCTTGGACCTGCAGCAAGAGGGACAAGCACAAGGCTGAGCTCAGTCCCAGCGAGAGCAGCACCCCCAAAGCCACCGCTGGTGTCCTGACCCTGCTGGTGCCAGCTGTGCGCTGAGTGAGGGGAGAGATGGGGACCACAGGAGGGGTCACACTGAAAGGACCAGAGCCAAGGGTGGGGTGGGAATTGCTCTAATTTTTAGTGATGGCTGCTTTGGCTGTCACCATCTGCGTGGTGGCCTGTGGTCACTTTTGGTGGTTTCCTCTGTTGGAAAGCTGTGATGTAGCATAAGAAAAATGTGGTGTAGCAGGTTGTGAGGTGGTGCATGGATTATGGGGCTCAGCTGCAGGCATAGAGAGAGATGAGGGAGAAGGGGATACTCCCTCACTGCCTTGTGCTTAGGCCCTGGAAAGGTTAAAAGCCCCAAAAATAGGTGCATGGGACATGTAAGACCCTGAGTGGGTGAGACCACATCTCTGCATGTCTGAGCTGTTCCAAGGAGAACAGAAGCTGTGGGGAAGCAGTCTGAGCAGGTCCTTCACCTGAAGTCAGCTGCAGCAGATACGTATCTCCCTTCGTGGCCGTTGGATGTGACAGCATCTGGCTTGTCCTCCACATTCACCACGTTCTCAGCATTTTCCCTGGAGGGAGAGAAGAGAGGAGTTTGGACAGAGCAACAAAGGAGCCGTGCAGGGGAGCAGCCTCTTACTGGTGATGGCACCACAGAGACAATAAGCAACCTGGATGTGATTCTGTCCTCTGACACCCTGCTCAGCCTCCTTCCCAGCAGGACAAGGACAAGGACAAGGACGAGGACGAGGGGAAACACCCTCACTGCAGGTTTGCAGAGGCTGTGCCAAGTGCCAACCCCTGTCTCCGCAGCGGTGACTCCTGGCACTCAGCAGGACTCACTGTCAATACGTGGGATTGTTTTCTCCTGCTAACTGGTTTTTCCAGTCTACTTCTATGTAATCTGTTGCAAAATAGTCCCTGTGGATCCCGATGGACACAGAGAGAGCAGTCAGGGCTCTGCTGGTGCCTCAGCCCTGGCACGGGAGAGCTGTCCTTGAGCACGTCCACGTGAGCAAAGCCAAGCTGCTCTCTCTCAAAAGTGAGTCTGGATCTTGCAGAAGGAGCCACTGGGCAGGGATGGGGTGTTCAACCTCAGCCAGACTCCAAAAGCTCAGCTCTGGAGTGAGCCTGTAGCCCGAGCAGCACCAGGGGGATTTAGCTGCAGAGGGTGGGTGCAGGTCCACCCTGCATGCACACCCCTGCCTCCTCCAGCACTCGCCCAAGGGCAATTCCAGAGGCTTCTCCAGGGAATGGCCTGGCATAAATAGGCAGTGGCTCGAGCTGATAGCTGCTGTCACAGTGACAGTGCAGAGCTGGCAGGGCTCCAGGCTGCCGAGCCTCGCTCCTGCTCTTCTGAAGAAAGGCCAGATTAATTAAAACAAGGCACCATCCCTCCCCAAGCCCTCCCCAGCATCCTCTGCCTCCAGGCTGGGAAAAGGCAGCCAGGCACGGGCAGCAGTGGCAAACACCATCCCTGCCTCTCACTCCTCTCACTCACTCACCTCATCCTCACTCACTCAAACCTCATCCCTCCTCTCACTCACTCACTGGGGGCTCCTTCAGTTTGAGGACAAAGGTTCTCTTTGAGAAACAAAGACTACAGTGGCAAATCAGACCACATAAATATATATACACACACGTTGTATCATGCATTGGCCCGGAATGCATCCCAAAGGGACCCACTTAAAATGGCTCTGGGGCTAAAGCTGACCTGCTGATCATCAGGATATGAACCAGCTGCCCACCCGCTCAGCCTGGAGAGGCTGCAGGAATGCACAGGTACAAGAGGACTCCAGCCTAAAGCAGCCCCACCGGTGCAGAGGAACCAGGAAACAGGTGTGGGGTGCTTTTGGTCTCCATCCACTGCTGTCTTTGGGCTCAGGTTCAAGATCAGGGTATTGCAACTTAGCCAGTTGGCCTTGCTTGGCTGAGCAGGAGCAGCAGCCTGTGACTGTGCTTGGCCAGCATCAGGCAAGAGGTAACCCAGCCCACAGAGCCTTTTCCAGATGAATTAAGGCACCACGTTTGCCTGTGCCATGGGCTCCAGGTGAAGAATGTTTCCACTGCTTGGCTACCTCCCTTTTCTCTCAGCTCCTCTCAGCGTGTTCTCACAACTTGACTCTGTCTGCTTTGCAAAAAAAGCTGGTTCAGGCAGCTTTTTATTATCCCACAGACATAAGGCACATGAGAACTGCACCCCCAAAAGCCATATGAACCAGGCTGGGCCAGCCCCCTGAACACGTGCCCATGTATCCCAGCCACGATGCTGTGGCTTTGCCATTCCCAGCACAGCACTTTCTCATGGCAGCATTTCCATGGTACAAGCTCACACCTGGCAATCAGTAACAGGATCAAAGACAGGACAGGGACAAAAGGACAGGGAGATGAGGACAGGGAGTCTTTGCTCTCCCGGCCCATCTCCTGGCGCAGCAAGCACAGTGTTCCCAATCCTGGCAATGCACAGGGGCTGCTGGAAGTGACACGTGCCCAGGCAGCTAAGCCCAGCTCAGAGCAACCTCCCACACTTACACTTTGTCCTTACACCAGAACCTGTTGACCACGAAAGCGATGGCCACCAGCACTAGAAATACAACCACTGCGATGACACCCTGTGACCACGGCTGGAGGCTGCCCCGGGCTGCAGGGAAAGAGGAGGACACGGGTTAGGAATTCATCCTCAGGCTTTATCTGCCGAGCTTCTCCCATCCAGCTTCAGCGAGGTCCAGATGGGAGCTTGATCCTGCAAATCTGAGCAGAACACTTTGCTGTCAATTCAGGCAGGCTTACCCGGGCAATAGCAATGAAACAAAGTACAATTAATAGGACAAAATTAAATAAAGTACAATTAACAATTAATGTGGAGTGTGGTGCCTGGCAGCTTTGGGGCCCCATATACACTGACATACACACACAAATACATAAACATGCACCTTGGGGGGCTGGTGACTGTGATGGGAGAGAAAAGGCCTGGGGGACATGGAAGAAGGGAGTGAAGGAGAATGTTTGCCAAAGCAAGGAAGGCAGAGGGGTTTCAGCAAACTGCCTACTCTCTGTCCCCAGATGCCATAGTTATCATTCCCGGGATATTTTCCAAATACTGACTGGTCAAGTAAGGACTCCGTAACAGGGCAAGTGTGAAATTTGGTTGCCACCCTCACAGCAAAAAATTGTCGTTGTGGATTTTGGTAAAATGTAGCATCTGACAAGTTTTCAGAGCAGCAAATGATTTATGACAGAAATTGAAGGCTGAGGCATTGAGAGGAATAACCTCAGCACAAAGAACAGGTGGGGCTGGCGGGGGCCCAAGCAGCATTGGGGTGGAGGAGTGGGAGCTGGCTGGGATAGCCCCATTTCCCCCAGGGATGGAACGCACTGACAAGTTCATTTTTCTCTATCCAGACCTAAGCAGGACTCCAGCCACGGGTGGGAAGGCTGTGAGACACATTCCTGGATGTGGGCAGGATGTAAGGGCAGGCGGTGAGAAGAGGAAACCTTGTCCCAGCCCTGGCTGGGATGGCTGCTCCTTGCCTCCCACCGGGTTTTGGACAATGGAGCATTCAGATGTGGTCAAACCCTTCCTTGAGTGCTATCACATTGGCACCAAAGGACACCTTGTCGTGCAGCCACATCCCTTTGAGACTTAATTGCTGTTTGCTCAGACCCGGCTTTTCCTCATCTGCTGATCAAAACACCAACCCTTGCCCATAACATGGTCCCTCTGCACGGGCAGGTGGAGGGTGACACCTGCCAGCCCCAGCACCAGCCTCAGGACACCCAGACCCAGACCTAGCCAGGGACACCTGCCAGGCTGAGCTGCCCCAGGACGAGCAGTGGATACTTCAGTCTCCCTCGGGAAATTTACAGTGAACACTTCCTTTGTCTCACAGGAGACACCCCTCTGCTATAAACAGAAAATAATCTTTACTAGCAGCAGTAAGGGAAGGCTGCGTGCTCCACACGTGCCAGCTCCTAACCCACAGACAGCCTCACGCTGGCTCTGTGCCAACAGCTCTCCTCTCCTCCCTCTGATTTTGGGGAGGGGGACTGTCCTTTGGTGACACCCCCAGCTCCTGCAGTCTCTCCTGCAAGAGACTTTTATTTAAAAAATAACAAATAAAACATCAACAAAACCTCAAACCCCGAAGCACAGCTCTTTTTTTCCTCTTGGAAGTGAAATCAGCCTGGCCAGCTGAGCCACCAGCGCTGCCAGTCCAGAAAGCCCAGCAGCACTCCTGGGCAAGGGGCTGTGAGAACAGCCCTGGGCAGCATCTCTCAGCCCCCTCTCCCACAGAGACATCTGTCGTGTTTCTGCAAGGTCCCAGGGCAGAAACTCACGGAAATTCCCTCTCGTATCAGCGTGTTTCGACTGAAATACCATTGTATCAGCAAGCTGCCGGGGGTGGCAGCCGGGGTGGTGACAGAGGGGAAGGGCAGGGGTTGGTCCCCTCCTGCCCTGCTGCCCACCTCGCTATGAGTGCACCCCAAACACACCCACTGCCTCCTGAATTCTGGCTCACTGCATCCTCCCTCACTCTGCCCTTGGCTGTTGGCCACGTTTATTTATTTATTAGCTGTAGCTGATTTTTCCTGCCATACCCAGGGTTTCCAGGCTAAGCCTGGGCGGGAGGGGATGGTCAGGTCCAGCCCTTGGTGAGGTTCCTGCTGGGGTTAAGGGAGTTCGAGGTCAACCAGGGAATGAGGTCAGCAATGACTTCAACTGCCAAATTTGCATCTCGTGATCTTCCAGGAAAGGAGGGGGGAAGAAAAGTGGTAGCAAACCTCCTTGGAAGCAACCAGGCTCAGGAGGTACTGGATGTTTTTGTGAGTGAAATCTCACCCCTGCGACCGTTTCCACCAGATCCCAAAGCATCCAAAGCCAAAAGGGAAAACACCAAACCAAAATCAAGGGTTTCTGGCTTTGAGAGGCCATGTAGGGCCTGGCTGCAGGGGGAGATAAGGATGGTAAGGGAGTGGCAAATGCCTCTGCACTGGGCTGAAATACCCGCTGGGAAACTTGCAAGGGCATAAGAAAGGAAGAACGGGTATCAGGCAGAAGCAGGAGCTTGATAGGATCTGTTCAGGGAGCAAATGTTTGGGTCCCTGCCCTCGGGGCACTGCCTGGCTGCAGTCCCACCAGCACACCTTGCTGCCCTGCCAGGAGGGGTGGCTGAAAGGATGAGTCTCACCTGGGGAAACAGGACTGTGTTCCCGGAAAATGCTTCACCAGGGATGCCCCTCCTGGGCCAGCCTGTCCCTCGGGCTCTGCCACCTCCTCTCTGTGCTGCCCCGTGCTAATGATGGGGTTTTCCCCCACAAACAAGGTCTCTGGAGCCAGACTAAGCCATGTGGAATCTGCAGCCCTGGCAGATGTGTCTCCACACATCTGCGGCTACAAACCAGACCAAGGGAAGTGCCGCTGCCAAAATACACCCGTGCACTTGTTGCAATTCCATTTCCACACTCAATAGCTAATTTGAAGACACAGGCCTGCTTTTTAATACATCTTCTCTGAGTGTTTGGAAAGCTTTGGCTAGCCTGTCTTTTCTGCTCGCTAAGGAACCTGTGCCAGGCTCTGAATCCTCATTAAAGGATTTCTTTTTCTTTTTTTTTACTCTTTCCAAGCAAAACTTTCAACCCTGCTGACAATGGACACTCCAGACTGTTAAATCCTCAGCAAGTTGGTAAACAAACACAGGAAGAGCGGTCAGGGCTGGGGCATCAGGAGGAGGGAATTTTCCAGGACTTTGGCAGCAGCAGATGAGTTTTAATTACTCCTCATTATTTCTAGCACTAGAAAAGTGAATTTCCTAAAAATAATACCCTAGCATAGGAAGTTTCTCTGTTAAGTCTTTGGGAAGAGAAGAGGAGGTCAGTTTGCTGAGGAAAATATTTGTTCCCCCTCCTCAGCAATGATCAAAATTACAGATTAACTGGAGGATCTGAGAGCTCAGGAAGCAACCCAGAACAACACTTGCTCAAGGATAAGAGTGAGAAAAAAGAAAGAAAAAAGAAAAAGCCTCAAGAAAACGGATTACTCATCTCGGTGCACAGTCCTGCCAGAAGTAAATCAGAGCAGTTTATCTCTGTGCAAACAGCTCAGATAAACCTCAGGTGGCAGTTTCAGCCTTCAGCAAAACAGGCGGAAAGTCTCTACGTCCCGGCTCCAGCAAAACCCCTCAACCCAGCGAACACCCAGCCATCCTGATGTGAATCCAGAGCCAAGCCCAGGCAGGAGCTGGGATGGATTTTCCCTTCCCAAGAGGCTCTTGCACAGCTGCCCCTTGTCTCCCACCCGCCGGGGGCTCGGGACCCTCGCTGCCTTTCCCCTGCCCCTGTTTCCCGGGATGCGGGGCAGCTGGCCGCACGTACCTTCCTGGCAGAGGGCAGGATCCAGCCGGAGGAGCAGCGCCAGGAGCAGCAGGCAGCGGGCGGGCATGGTGCTGGCACGGCGGGGACAGCCTGCGGGGACAGCCTGCGGGGACACGGGCTGCGGGGACAGCCTGCGGGGACAGCCTGCGGGGACAGCCTGCGGGGACACGGGCTGCGCGGACACAGCCTGCGGGGACACAGCCTGCGGGGACACGGGCTGCGCTCCTCGGGCACGGCGCCGTGCCGCAGGAATGAGCGCCGGGTCAATTATCAAACACCCTAAGGAGGAAGGCCGCGGCTCCCACCTGGTTATTCAAATCCTGCTGCGGGAAGGAGGTGCCTCTTCGCCTTCTCCCGCCGCAGCCCCAGGGGAATTTGGGGCGCGGTGACTTGAACCTGACAGTCCCCTTAGGTAGGGCGTGGAAAGGAACTCAGGTACAAAATATTTGCATCGGCCCAGGAGGAAAAAACGAGACCAAGATGGGTAAAACTCTTCCCCAGTGAAGCTGTGTTCCCCAAGTCCCCTCCAAACAGGGGGGGTCCAGCAATGCCCCAGCTCTGACATTCCTTCCCACCCTGAGGGAGCCCCACTCACTTCCTTGCTTTTTCTTTTCAACAAGTGTCATTAATAACCCAGCAAAACACATTTGTGACTTTAAACCATCCAATTAATAGACCAGACTCCATGTTGGGTATTGCCTGTCACCTCCCACGCCTTGGTTAATGGTGACACCACCAAACAGAGCAGACCCAGCCTTCATCTTCTTGGGTCTTCAGGGCTGTCCACAAAATTTCTTCTATACCAGAAGAGGTGGAAACAGTCAGAGCTGCAGCAGGCCTCAAGGCTTGCCCTTCAGAAAAGCTGCACAGACACTGCAGGACAGAGAATGTTGCAGGTCCCAAGTTAAGCAGTTTTCCAGCCCATGTCAGGTTTGGATGGCTGGCAAACCCACACCACAGGAGAATAAAAGATGTTTGGCTTCACAGCTGGGAAACTTCACTTGCTCCTGAAGGAAATAATAAAGTTGTGAGCCAGGGATTCTATTGTCACTCTTCTTGTGATGTGTCACAGCATCTTTGTAACCCCTCTGCAGCATCTGAGCCCCGAGCCTGGTCTGGTGATTTCCCCTCCAGGGACCCTGCCTGAGTGCTCCAAATAACACTTTATCCCCATGGGATGCATGTTCAGGGATGTGCAGCACCCTCAGGGATGCACACCTGCCGGAGCAGGACTGCCCTCCTTCCTCTAAACCCTTTACCCTGTATTTACAATCAGATCTTTTATCCCAAAGACAAACCACATCTGACTTTGAGATGTACAAGATCAAAGTTCCCAAAGTTCCCGACTCCTTCCCAAGTTCCTTTCCATGGCCAGATCCCCACCTGCAGTGTGGGATAACCTCACTGCCAACAATGCTCGTTTTTTACTTGCGAAATCTGTGGGGCAGGGACTTTCCTACTGCACCCGGCAAGGAAGTGTCACAACAGGGGCCCCTAATTTGGCCCTGTAAAACAATCCAGTCATGTTACAGAGGAAAAGAAATGGCTTGTGTATAAGTAAAAATGAGAGTGAACTTTGGGTTCCCCAAGACCTGGGGAAAGCAGGTGGGAAAGCGTGCAGATCTCTCCATCTTTGCTGCCTGCCTGTTGCTTTTCTCTTTTCAAAAGCCCAGCAAAAGCAGCCTGGGTGTTTATCAGCAGATCAGAAGCCCTGGAGAAGCCAGTCCTGCTGCTGCCCCTGGGAAATTCAAGGTCTGGGACAATCTGCTGCTGCTGTCCTCTCCCCTGTCCCTCTGGGGCTGTGTCCTGAGGTTCCTTCTCACGTACTCTGGGTTGTGCCATCACCCCAGGGCTCTGCACAGCATAGCTCCGGGGACTTTGGGCTGATTTCCCAAAGACAGGGAGGTCTCAGGGATCCACCCACTTGCTGTGGTGTGTTGGGGTGACGGGAGATGACACACCTGGGCTGAAGGCAGGGCTCTGTGCCTTCCAGACAATGTTCTTGCTGTCAGCTCCATCCTGAGGAGCAAATAACGCTTTACCAATTGCATGTTCCCACATTTGTATGAAATTTCAGACAATTCAGTGATTCAACCATTTTGGGCTCACTGCTGAGGCCAGGGATCACTCAGTGCTTATCTCAAAGCTCCCCGTGCTCCAGAGCACGTTTAGCCCCCGCAGCTGTTAAGAAGGAAGGTGCCTTTGTGACAAAGGCCCCGTGGTGGCACCTCCTTGGTTGCATGTCCCTGGGTCTGGCCTGGGGGGATGAGGAGCTGCAAGTCACTGTAGCAGCCTCACTGCGGGGGCAAAGTCTGAAATTTCAACGAATTATTTGCCAGCCAGGCTTTCCTTTTGTCATGCTGGCCGTGGCTTGGGACCTGAGATGACAAATAACTGTGTGCTTCTGCTGCAGGCTGCTGGAAATCTTCCTCATTTCAGCCTCCAGCATCACCCAGCCACGGTGGGACAAAGCCCTGCAGATCCGTTTTAGAGCCGAGGGAAACTGAGGCACAGAAGGACAAATCACCCTGGCAGCATTTAGTCAAAGCCTCAGTGCAGCTCAATGCTCCCTCAAGGACCCATGTGTTGCCTGTATTACAGATTTTACACAAAGCAGGGGTTGGGATTTCAGGCTTTACACTCATCTACTCCGAAAATTGGTGATTATTTCCCCTGAAAAATACATAACTTTCAGGAAAAATTAATATTTGCTCAAAGCAACATTCCTGGATGATATATTTCAAAGCACAGATGTCAGTTCCTCTTTGAAAAACACTGTGGGACTCTGTGTTTTAATGGAAATCGTTTTCTTTCTTCTTCACCTCCTTCACTTCCTTCCTTCCTCCCTCCTTCCTTCCCTCTTTCATCCTCTCCATTTCCTCCCTGTCTCTCAGACAGAGCCATAAAAATAAAAAAAAAATACTATATGAGAGCAAACCTGAACATTCCCTAAAGAAGAGGTTGTATTTTTTGGTAGAAAAGTAATTACAAATTTATTACATTTCAATAGCTGCTATGAAGCATAAAAACCCACACAAAAAAACCCCCACATAAACAAAAAAAAAAAAAAAAAAAAAAAAAAAAAAAAACAAAAAAAACCCAAAAAAACAAAANAAAAAAAAACCCACAAAAAAGCCCCAAAACCACAAATCAAATTTAAAATTTCTTGTTTCTTTTGACATCTACCATCCAAACCAAATATTCTTTGCTTGTGCCAGAGTTCTCTCATTTCCCATGGACACTTCTCTTTCAAGTCCTGCCTGCTCTGGATGGCTCCAGGAGAGAGCCAGGAGCTCCAAGCTCTGTGAAAAGGGCATTTTCTTGGCTCAGTGTGCCACTGTGGGTAAAAGGCAGCAGAAAAGGCAGCTCCTGCTCTGGGTTTTCACCTGTCACAGCTCTGCACCCCACTTCTCTTTAAAAATGCCTTTGGACTGCCATGTATTTTCTTCTTTATGTGCTGTTGAAAACCCCAGTGTCAATGGCTTGGCAAGAGTCATCCCTGGCCTCCACCTGCCTTGAGGTCTGCTC
>VWZV01010987.1:129601-168825 GCA_013397155.1 Irena cyanogastra
GGTCCGCTCCGGCCGCGGCTGCGCTCGGGTTCCGCCCCGGCTCCGCTTCGGAACCGCTTCGGAACCGCTTCGGAACCGCCCCGGCTCCGCTTCGGAACCGCTTCGGAACCGCTTCGGAACGGCCCCGGCTCCGCTCCGGAACCGCCCCGGCTCCGCTCCGACCGCGGCTCCACTTCAGAACCCCCTCGGCTCCGCTCCGGCACCGCCCCGGCTCGGCGTGGCCCCGCGGGCAGGAAGCGCTGGTGCTGCGGTGGGTTTGATGTGCCGTTTATCGGCGAGCGGAGCTTCCCCCAGGCCTGTTCAAAGGCGGCGCCCGCCCGGAGGAGGCGGCCCGGGGAGCGCAATGCGCGCCCGGGCTCGGTGAGGGGCTCGGGTGGCACCCCGCGTGGGACAGCCCCGCTGCGACCCCCGGGACACGGCACTGGGGAAGCGTCGGCTGCGAGGTGCTGCTGGAGCAGCGGGCAGGGCGGCGGTGCTGGCGTTGCCAGCGAGGGGACAGTGTCCCCGCCGGAGGGGACAGACACGCTCCCGCTCACACCGCCTTGCTGCCCGTCCCTTGGGGCGTGTGGATGCAGGGCCTTATCCCCATCCCGCGGCACCTGCGGGCAGCGATAGAGGGGAGCAGCTCGGAGCAGGACGGGGCCAGCTGGAGGGTGGTCCCGGGGACGGGCAGAGAGCCGAGATAGGAGCAACGGCTGCCACGGCTCAGCTCAGCCTTCCTGCCGCCCTGGAAACACCCCGGGAAAAACGTCCAGTACCTGCTTTGGATGGTTTGGTGCCTCCTGACCCAGAAAGGAAAACACAGCTCAGGGTGTGCAAGGATGAGGCAGGGAGCAGCCTGTGAGTGATTTCTGCTGATGGCAGCCAAAAGCAGAACCACCCTGGAGTTCTGTCTGGTGGGGACAACAAGCAGGGCAGCGTGCAAGGGGGGACACGTGTGTGAGCATGTCACAGGCTTGGGTGGCTTGAAGACAAGTGCAGGACTGCATGCCCACATCCATCCAAACGTGTGTTTAGTACTGCCTGCAAATGTGCATCCATGGATGTGCCCCCAGGAGTGGGACGTGCAAAAGGAGTGTTTGTGTTTGTGCACCACTGCAGTGCAAGAGCACATGGGCTGTGTTTGTGAGCAAGGCAGTGCACACTCACCTGTCCTGGGCATGGACAGGTACTTGTGGCGTGTGTGTTTGTGACTCCTTGTCACACAGGTGGCTGTGCCAGTGTGTCACTGCTAGCCCACCTCACTGGAGCCTCATCCAGGCTTGTTCCTCACCTG
The DNA here is from genome assembly GCA_013397155.1 of Irena cyanogastra. NCBI lineage: Eukaryota > Metazoa > Chordata > Aves > Passeriformes > Irenidae > Irena > Irena cyanogastra. The sequence continues at coordinate 130,878 of VWZV01010987.1, forward strand.
CCCAGGGCACCAGTTCACCAACTGCACTCCTGGCTAGCACAGAGACTTCCCCACCCGAGCAGGTGCTTCCACCCACAGTATCCTCAATGGCACACTGCTGACTCCAGCCAGGACAGCCCTGCCAGCCCCCAGCTCCCGTTCCAGTGCCATTCCTGGGGATGGAGCGGGCTGGGTGCTCAGAGCAGTGGTGCTGCAGTGCTGGATGGCTGCAAGACACGACTGGGACGGTGTGGATGTGTTTTGTTTCAGCTACAGCAGTGTGTGCAGGGATATATCACAGCAAGGAAAGGGCTCTGGAGGTGGGACAGCTGCTGTAAAGCATCCCCTTGCTCCCAATCCCCTCAGGCAGCCTTGGATGGGCAGCAGGTGAGACCACAGCTGGACCCATGCAGGATGACTTCACCTCTGGTTTCTGTGGGCTCTGGGCAAGCCCTGGGCAGCAGGGTCGATTCCTGCCTCAGGGGCTGTGCTACAGGTGGTGACAGTGGAAGCAGAGCAGCTGCAGGACTGGACACCTTCCCTTCCCTGGGCTTTGGCCGTATTCCCAGATGCACATCTGGAGTGGGACTCTGTTGTTCCGTGCCACAAACACAGGGTGAGCAGGGCATGCAGGCAGCCACGCTGCCCTAGCCACTCTAGGCTGTGGTGCTTGGCATTTTTGGAGCCTTTCACTCCCGACAAGCCCAGCTCCCGCTCCCACATCGGGAAGGACCACGGCTTGGCAGCCCCTCACACAGAGACCTGCCGCCTCCAGCCGGCTTATTTCACATGATGCTCTGCCATGCCTTTCCTGACACCCTCGGGCATGCCCTCAAGCCTCTCCTAGCCCAGTCAACAAGACACCTCCTTCCCTTCTTTCCAGCATTCCTTGAGCTACACCAGCAGAAAGCCGCCTTTCCTTCTGCGACGCCCGCACCGAGGAGCGCGGACCCACGGCGGCTCTGCCGGCCCCTTCGCCAAAAGCCCTTTGCTGCAGGACCCATCGGCACCTTGGCACGGCCAGACTCAGCTGGTGCCGTGCGGGATTCACCAGAGGGATGGGCAGGGAGAGAAGCCCCCGACCCCCGGTCGCGTTCAGCCCCGGCACATCAAAGCGCCGGGGCTTTAACCGTGCTCCAGACGCTCCCTCCCATTTCCTGCTGGATTCCCGTCTCGCTCCCTGCTCCCGCATCAGCAAAACAGAGTGTAAAAATAGAGGCTGGGCTTCGCCAAAACACAATAGTAAATTGTTCCCCGGAAAGGTCACTGGGGCGGCTGAGAATAGCTCCAAGAGCAGGGGAAAAGGACTGTCTACCGGGGGGACGAGTTTGAAAGTGCCTGTTGGACCCACCCCAGGAGGTTTCCTGCATCCTCATCAGTGGTGCATATCCCCGCTGTGGCCCCTGTGATCTCAAAGCATCCTCATCCTCTCCCATCCACCCCTAGCCTTCTCTCCCATCCCAGTTTTGGGACGGAAACTGAAAAAAAAAAAAAAATTGAGAGTGAGAAATAAGGTGAAAGGAGAGGCAGGAGGACCAGAGAGAAAAAACAGGACTGGGAGGAGAGAGAGGATCCTCTCGCTGCTCATCGCCTGGCTGCGTGTGACAGCGCGGTGTCCCCTGGGCACCACCGGCCGGCTGCAGCCTTTGTGTGGCGCTGGGAATGTCAGGGATGAGCCCCGGCATGGAGAGCAGACCGAGCAGTCCCAGAGAGCCATAAATTACTCCCTCCTGTTGTCACTTCGCCTGTCACAGCGACGAGGAGAAGCTTTCCCATCTCTGCCGGGCTGGGAATGTTTGGGTCCCGTGGTTTCCGTGAGCAAATTTGATTCAATTATGTGGGAATGCCCTTAATGAAGCAGGTCCTCGCTCCTGGCTTCGGCTGAGCTCCCAGGCAGGGCTGCCCGCGCAGGCTGCCCTCAACATGACTTTGCCAGAAAGGCTGTAATTAAAAACAGATAATGAGGCTGGAAAGTAGTAGCTGCCCAAATTTGGGGTGATTTGGGGTTTTGTGTTTCTTGTTTCATCATTTTGGATGTATGCAATCCTCCCACCTCATCTCTGGTTTTTAATTAAATTTTATTTCAATGTCAAGTCCCCGCTGCTCTCACTCCCCAGTGTCATCCATGCACTTGTAAGGGAAATTTTCTGCCATTGGAAGCCTGAATGTCACTCAGTTCCTGGAACACATTACAAAACTGGATGAACAAAACACCTTTAAATGCATCTGTTTCAAGTTTGTGAAGAAGCTGCTATTTGCCAGAAAAGTTCCTGCCCTACAGAGCAGAGCCCCATCACCTTGTGGCGCCACCAGTGAGAGATGAGCTGTCCCAGCTGAGGGCAATGCCACTCATGACACCCAGGCTATGTGCCTCCTGCTGCACCAATCCCTTCTGTGCAGTGGCAACCAGGACCTCAGGGAGCTTTCCCCAACTTTCTTTTCTCTTTTGCATGAACAGAGAAGAAAACAAGTTGGGTTGGGTTTTTTCGCCATATATTTGAATCCACAGAGCATTGCACATCACCCTTTGCAACACGATTGTAAAAAGAAATTACCATTTGATGAGAAATGAATTAAATTTTCCATTGGAAGACAAGAATGGAAAGTGCTTTCAAAAATTATTTTAAAAAGAAATACAAAGGCAGGTGAATGTCTGCTAACTTCTGTGACATTTGCATTTTGGTGGCCAAGCAGCAACAAGGCCCAGATGCTCAGGAGAAAAAGAGGATGGAAGAAAGATGCTTCTTCCAGCAGGGCCAACATGAAGCCACCACCTGAGTACACAGTCCTGGAGCCTGTCCCAGCAGAGCAGCACCCAAGGCCTCCCCACCACCAGCTCAACCAGGAGTGATGCACATTGACCATCCCACCATGGAGCAGGTGGCACTGGAAGCCTCTCAGCCCTTTCCACAGGTTATAGAACCTATAAATGTGCACAGAGTTGTTTGAAGCCTTCACCCTGCCCGTGTTTTACCTTTAAGGATGTTTTTTCCTTTGCTGGTTGCAAAATCCTTGTGGCCATCAAGGATATTTTACTTGAAGAAAGCGAAAAAGCAGAAGGGGGAGGTGAAAGGAGAATTGTCCAGGCAATGGAAGGAGGGAGAGGGAGAGGCAGGAGGTGGGAGGCAGAGATAACTGCTGGGTGAGCAATCAGCTCTTGCTGGGCTGGCAGCAGAGCAGGAGACAGGGGTTAAACCAGATGTACAGCTGTGATCTCCCAACGCCAGCTAAACACCCAGCAGCCCCACGCTGCCCACACCTGCCCCACGCCTTGTCCCAGTGCCTGGGATGAAACCAGCCCAGTCCTGGCTGCCGGGGCTCTGCTCAGCCTGGCTGTGGAGGGAACACCCCCATGTCCCTTGTCTGGGGCTCTGTCTGGACAGGACCCCCAGGGTGGAGCCTGAGAAAGGGCCCCTCTTCCATCTGGGGGCAATTTCACCTAGAAACCTTAAAAGCAAGTGTTGGCTGCTGGGGAGGAGAGGTTAGCAGCTAAGCTTTTGTGGGGAGGCTTTAAAAAAGCAAGGGATGCTTTAAAAGGTTTGTTTAAATAGACAATGACTCTGTAATTCATAGAAATCAGAGACAACAAAACACTTGTGGTACCATTCCTGTTCATCTGCTCGGTATGGTGTCATCTACCATCAGCAGCATGGTGCTATATATATATTTTTATATATAAAAATATTTTTATGTGTAAGACATATATATATGTATAAGATATATATATTTAAACACACACACACATTCAATGGACTGCTTAGCCTGTAAACACTCCCTAATTCGTGCTGTATATTTTTAAAAGCACTTACGCACGTGGCTGCGATAATTTCTTGCTTTAAAAAGAGGAATTACTCTCACTGCCTGCTAGATCATGGCCGAATGCCTGCCGTGGTGCAAAGGGAAGTAGCACGGCCCCCAGCAGCCCCTTCCTTGCGCAGTCAGCCTCGCCAGAAGAGGGGAAAAGGCCGCTGGAGCTTTGGGGGACCTGAAGTGGCAGCTGGGGTGAGCTGGGGGTGCTGGCAACGCTCGCCTGCGGCGGGGCATTGCTTCATCGCCCGCCTTCCTTCCTGCCGGCCCTGCGCGCTCTTCCTCCCGCCCAGGCTGGACGTGTGAGTCAAGCAAGGGGAAAAAAAAATAGCAGATCCTTTTGCAACGTTTTCTTGCTGCCCGTTTGTGTCTTTGGCTGGCTGGGAATGGGCCACCCCGGCATCTTCACCCCACAGCACTCAGGGATGAAAAGCCAAGCTAATGATGGATTCGAGCGGGGGGGTGGGACAGAGGCAGACAGCGAGTGGAGGCTGCTTTGTAAAACTTTATTTAGAAATATTCTTGATATATTCATTATATATATATATTTATATATACACACACATTACAACAAATGTGTTTTCTAAATAGCACATCCACAGTGGGTTGAGACTCAGGGTACCAGGTCTGGTTACTTCATTTCTGCAGAAAAAATGCAGAAATCCAAGGGGAGGGTGGCAGAGAAAGGGATGGGGCTGAAAAAACCAAAATTGGTAAGGCAGGAATTCACTCACACGGTACGACATTGCCCCAGAGCGCTGTTCCCAACAGGAATGGGGGTGATGGCCCACACAGCAGAGATGAAGCAGGCAGGAGGAGAGGTGGGCAGAGGAAATGTACCATTCAAATCACAATTAAAGTACAACTGTACATACCCCGAGGGGCCCGCGGCACTCCCTGCAGGAGCACGTGGGCCTGGGGGCGTTTGGGGGTGCTGACAAGGTTGTACCATTTTCCCAACTGTTCAGCTACCGAGAAGACATAAACAAGAAGAAATGGGTTGGTGTGGAATGAGGCATTTCTGAGGATCGGTGAATTATTTTATTTCCCTGCGGCAGTTTAATAACAAGGGTGCAAAAGCCCCACATATCCCACCCAGGGTTATTTGGGAACTAGGAATGGCTTTACCTGTGTGACAGCACCCCTCTACTCCCCACCCTGAGGGCTCCCTGGCAGTTCCCCTGCTTGCCTCTCCTAGCCCTGGCACCAGTACCTGTCCAAACCTCTTCCTCAGCATCGCCTCCTCACCCGCCAGCACCTTCCCTGGCCCAGCCCTGCAGGCAACCCCCTCCAGTAAAAACCCGCATTCACAGGCGATCCAGACCCAAGAACTTTCCTCCTTTTCACCAATTTAAGATGGGGGAGATTGGTGCTTTCCAAAAATTTGGGGCCTATGCTGGAAATCTTTGCATAGGCCAGGATCCCTTCCCGGGCAACTAATTCTGCCTCACATGCCAAGACTCGTGCCAGACTTTTACCTATTATTTACAAAGAGCCATCAAAACCAAGCAGGGATGGAAATGACAGGGCTCTGAATTAAGCCTGGATGGGCTTGCAGGCACCCACTCAAATTCTCTGTGTTCCCTTGTACCTCAGCATCCTTGGGAAGGCACGAGTGTGGTGGAAGGTGTCCCCACTCAGAAAGATTTATCCCCTTCCAAAGGATGTTTGTGTGTGGGTTTGGGGTTTTTTTCTACTGTATCATGGTAGAGATTTCTGTGCCTTGACACCTCTGCAGAGGGAGAGGATGGGTTTGGGGCAATTGCTCCATCAGGAGATGGGTTGGTGGGAGGTGATCCTGCCTGATGCAGCAGTGATGGCACAGCGTGGCTCTCAGCTCCCAGCCACCACAGCAGCAGCCTCCTGCTCCCCTGTCCTCCTGTTTCCCAAACGTCCTCCTGGGGGGCAGCAGGATCAGAGGATCAGCTCAGCCACAGAGCTCAGCTGTGCAGCAATTTGAGCACTTGGGAATGGAGGCTAGTCTCACCATTGTTTTTACTGCTTCCCCCCAAGATTCAGACAGGCTGTGGACTCCCACCAGCCTCGACAGGTGAGAACGTTCCTAACACCAGAATAAATCCAGCACTATTGTCCACACTGTGGGCATTGGCACAGCTGAACCACCATTTCACAAAATAAAACCAAAAATTCAAAGCATACCATCAAAAAACCTTTTTATAACCCTATGTACACGCACACAGCTGATACATCATTGACTCTTTTTGCCCTTATTTTTTTGCTTTTTTGAACGTAAAAATCCCCCAGTCCAAAGAGATACTTCACTAGCAAATATTTTCTTCCTTTACCAACTCTGAAATTCATCTTTCTTGAGAGAAGATCTGGCCCCCCAGAAACTACTGGAAAAACTCTAGGAGACCACAGCAGGCTTGAAATTCAACTGCTGAGTGTTACCAGCAGAAGGATCAGGGACTGGGAGGGTGGCAGAAAACACCTATGTACCTTTTCTTCAGTGGATACTGCATGACAGTGTTAAACGGAAGTAATCCCACATCATAAATACAACAAGCCCAAACAATCCAAAATCAGATAGAAGAGAAAGGAAGAAAGGGAAAGAAAAAAAAAAAAAGAAAGAAAAAAGGAGAGAAAAAGAAATAGTCTAAATCCTTTTAATAGTTCTTTTGCTGAGGGTATTTTTTCACCTCTTTAAAAAGATACAGTCAAATGCTCTCGGACAAGAGGAATATGTGGCCAAGCTCCTGCTCAGACCAGCTGGATGTGCCACAGGCTGGAGAAGTGGAGCTGGAAAAGGGGAGCTGGAAAGCGCCGGTGGCCTCCGTGGGCAGTGGAAGAGGAGCTCCATGTCTCACCCAGATGAAAAGAGACGGTCACCAAGCGGTCTGAAAACCCTCTAAACGCTGGAGAGGCGCCAGCCGTGTCTCCTTCCCCTCCTCAGAGTCCCACCCCGAGCAGTTCTGTACAACGAAGATGACTTCAACGCTTTTCTTCTTTGCACGGTCACGTACCTAAACCCCGAACGTCCATCTGGGTTGGGCTTGTCCTCAGCCAGCGTGCCGGCCGCTCCGCCCCGGGCTGGGAGAGCGGGCAGCCCGAGCTCCCAGGGAAGGGCAGAGTCACAAATCCCACGAGTTCCAGCAACTGCACAGCCAGGCCTGGCCTCTCTCGGGGAGCAGCGTGAGGGTATCACCGCTGCGCGTTGCCTTCTACGGGCAGGATGGCGTGGTGCAGGCTCCGCGTGTGCTTCGAATCCAGCGTCTCGTGCTCTTCCGTGAAGCTGTCCGGGCTCGCCGCTCCGTCCAAAGAGCTCCCACAGCTAGAGTTGGGAGACAACATGTCCTGCAGGAGGTCTTCCTGGACTATCCCCGAGTCTTTGTTCGCTTTGCCCCTTTGGTTTCCTTCTTCCTCCTGGTCGTTGAGCAGCTTGGCCAGGAAGTTGATGTACTTCATAGCCAGGCGCAAGATCTCGTTCTTGCTCAGTTTTTTGTCGNCGTTCTGCTGTCGCCACCTCTCCCGGCTGTTGGTGAAAATGCGACGCACCACTTTCGTGTGAGGACCTGCAATTCCAACCACGCAGAATTAGGAGCAGGTATTACTTTGCTGAGTAGGTCACGGCTTTGCAAATTAACTGACTGACAAATTTTAGGGAGATTTAATCAGCAAGGCAGTGAAACAAGAGTTTTCAGCTAAGTGGAAGCTGACCCCATGAGCTGAGAAAGCTGTAACTTCTGTTCAATCCAGTGGAAGGGAAAAATGGAGTTGCATCTCTTTGGATGTCTCCTCAGATATCTAAATTTACCTTTCCGAGGAAGAAGGCTTAGGCCATGATATGTGTGCAGAAGGCTGCTACAATTTTAGGGTATCTCAACTCATCCACAAGGGTAACTCAGCAATAACGGTCCTATTTAAAGTTTATCTCACTAGATAGCTTTATTTTCTTTATTTATTTTCTTTCTTTATTTTATCCCAAAAGTGGTCTAAAGGACACACCATGGAGACAGGAAGAAATTAGCTTGAGCAGAGGCTTTGATAACTCTGAGATCCAGAGGTCTTCCCTGCTGAGAGAGACCAGAGAATTGCCACCAGCCCTCTGAATGAAATGGAGTGTGGGATTTGTCCTATAGCAGTGAGGACAGGTAGGAAGTGACCCACACTGACCCACAGAGTGAAGGCAGTGTCCTGCTTGATGGGTGATCACAGGTGAACCGGTGGAACATTTTCACAGCTGACCCGAGGGCTGCCTGCTCTCTCTCCTCATCACTGCCACAGGGCATTTTAAAATTCACTCTGACACTAGTTGGAGAAGGGACTCCAAATTGCTGGAGGTGTCCATTTGACCTAATTACATATAACCTCCAATTACACCTTGAAATTTTGCAGCTGTGTTTCTGAGAGGGGATGCTACACAGGATGAAGGCACAAAACACACCAGTTCTCCTTTCAGCACATCAGAGCAACCCCTGGTGCACATGAGAAAAGCTTTGTCCCTGTGCTAGAAGAGACCCAAAAGCACATCTACTGAAAAGTACTGTTCTGCAGGAGCAGCAGTGCTGTAAATCAGGATTGCAGTCCTTGGGCCCATGGAAACCAGCTCACATGAGGGAACACTGCCATAAGATGCTTTTATTATTACATCCTTCCCATCATCCCCTCCAGGAGACATCAACAATGGAAGGTCACATCAATCTCATGAAAATCTAGAAGAATGACCAGGGCAGAAACTCCCACGGGATAGGAAGCATCACATACAATGAAAATCATCACAGAGTGGGAAGCAAGCACTTGCAGGTAACCCATTGGTGAGATTTACCCCAAAGGACTGTGGAATTCCCATTTCCCCCACCTCTCCCCTGTATTCCCCACTCTGTGACACCCTCCTAACTTCTCCCTCCTGGTGGGAACAAGTCCCTGGCCTTGTTGTGCAGTTTAAGCCACAGTTCTGACATCACCCAGTGGAACCAGCACACCAGGGCACATTTGAACACCTTTACTCTTTTCTAGCAAAACTCTAGGCTGCCTTGACTGTGGCACAGGAACCAAACATGTGTGACATTTTATAGGGATCCTAGTTAGGCTGTGCCCCAGCAAATCCCACCTTGCAGAGCAGGAGAAGTGGAATCCCTTGCTCCAACTGATCAGAGACCATCATGCTTTCCTCCCTTCAGGGGAAGCTGAGTCCCTTCAGTCCAGCACAGCACACAGAACCCCTGAACTGCAGGGTTTGCATGGGCACACACTCCCAAGCAGCCAGTTCAAGCTGCCAGCTTCTCCAGTGTGAGAGCAGCCACTCAACTCACTCCTCCTCACGATCTGCTCAGAGCTGGGAGTCCCCCAAAATCACAAACAGCCCCCGGGACAAGCTGGGGGATGTAGAAATGACAAACCTCTCTGACCTCTAAGATTGCAGTGTGACACTTCAATAAAGGCAATATTCACCCCCAAACAGCACCTAATGCCCTTTGTATGAACCAATGTACAACAGCTCATGCAAAGGGAAGGTTTCTTGTCCCTGATGTGTGCAGCCTGCTGTGCCACAGGATTGTGGGGAAGGTGGCAGGGACCAAAGGGACCAAATCAGCAGCACTGCTAATTAAGCAGTGAAGAATGTGCTACATCCCACTGAAATAATATGACATTTTTAACACTTTACTGCTCTTTCCAGACAAGACAAAGCAACTGGTCTTGAATGCAGAGAGAGATGGAGCTCCAAAGCTATTTACTCCCATAAGGGTATGAGAAATAACCCCATTTTGGATACAGCTCATTAGAAAAAAATCCTCAAGAGACTTTCAGTCTTCAAACATGTGTCTCTGTTCACTAAAAGTTGATGACTAAAAGGCATCTATTCATAAATTGGTCAGAAATCAGAAAAAAAAAATACATGTTCATTTTCATCCAGGGGCACCCAAATCGAGCTTTAGTATATAAAGCAAATTCTGACACCACTCAAGTTCTTGATTCCTGCACCAACTGAATTAAACATATCTTTTAGAAAGAGATCAGGCTTTGGCCAAAACATGTCAAGCAATGGAAGAAATTAAAATGCCCCATAGCTGTGTTATAATAGAAAATCTACTTCTCATAAAAAAACTTGCCTCATAATTAATTCAAGCAATCGGATGAGAATTTTTGCCTGGATTTTGTTCTAATGGATTGACTGATGCTTTTTAAAATCAGAAATATGGGGAAAATCAATAAAAACATGATCTTCCAAAGTTCCAGGATATACCTTTTTAGAGATACTTTTTTTGCATTTTTATCTTATTTTTAAAGATGATATTAAATGGAACAAAATTTCCATAAAATAGATAAAGAACTACTGCAAAACCCCCACCACTTATTCTCTCTCAGAAAAAAACACAACCACAAAGTGTCTGGCAAGACTTCCCTGCCCTTCTGCAGCCCCCAAGGGCTGAGGACCCTCAAGAGTGATGCTCCTGTGTGCCGTGGATGTGACCCAGCAGGTGCCCATCAGAGCAATAAGCAAAGTCCCTCAGACCACACGGATGCCTCAGCATGGGATGTCCATCCCTACAAATTGTTCCTGTTTAGACAACATAATCTGATACCCTTTTCCCACTCAAAAAATGTTAGTCTTGGAAATTCACATGAACCAGAACCTGCAGGATTGGGCCCAATCTGTACACCTGCATCAAAACACGTTCAAAAACTTGGTTGCAACCAAGTATTTCTGTAATCCTTAATACCTAATTTAATAGCAAGTCCAGAGCTTTAGTCAGACACCGAGATTTGATGGACTTTCCCCCATAACCACTAAGCCTCAGAATCAAAACCCAGACAAAAAGCCCTTGTTGTGCCGGGGCTGTAACATCCCCTGTCCCACGGGGCTGCAGCCTGAAAGGAGCGGGAGGGCAGAGAGTGGGGAGAGGAGACTGATTAATGCAGATAACACCCTGAACCTGTCATTTCGGGATGCATTATTTTACACTGATGTAGGTTATGATTTGAGCTTAGATTAGCTGGTTGGAAGGAAAGGGACAGCTAGCTGGAAAGGAGGCAAATAATTTGTCCAGCAATTTAAATACAGTGTTTAAACTTGCTAAAGGGAAAACACATTTCAGTGACTCTCATGTGTACGGGCTATTAACTCCAGAGATAAACAGGCTGGCCTTCCACGTGCAAATTGTTCTTGCAAGTGTCTGTCCCTTTGCGTGGGCAGCATGCCGTGGGCAGATATCCCCTTGCACGAAGCATCCCACACCTCAAAGCCCAAACCTGCTGCCAGGAACGGGCAAACCCTAAAAGGCGAGTAGGATGCCCAGGCGGTTTAAAGACAGGTTATCCTTTCTGCCCAAGGCTGTGGTCTGCAGTGCGAACGCCTCCTGCCTGAAAGGGTTCACAGGCGCAACATCTCACTGCAATGGCCCTGATCTGCACTTCAACAAAGACGTGCATTTATTGTCTTCTTTCGGATTTAATCTCTAGGCAGCTCGCAGAATGTCATTAGCCACAGGCTGAAATGCACCGCTGGGTGCTGGGTGAAGGCAAACTCACCGAGCCCGCTGCTGGGGACCGCTGTGGGCTCCGCTCACCGGAGAGCCACCCTGACTCCCCGGGCATCCTACTCGCGTTTTACGGTTTGGAGATTTAGTCCTTTTATTATTTGGGGGTTTAGTCCCAGAGTGTGGCATTGTGCAGGAACTTGCCCCCCTCGGCAGACGGAGACACCCCTCTCCCCCAAGATGCGGCGCAGGGGCGAAATTCTCTCACCATCGGTGATCTCCATCTCGTACGGAGAGGGTCTCCGCTTCACCCGGTTGCTGCCGTACATGGAGAAGGAGTCCGGTTCGCCGAAAAAGCCGCTGCAGAGAAAGGCAGACAGGCGGTGAGGACACACCGCCATCCCCCCGGCCCGGCCCGTGAGGTGGGGGCTGTGTCCGGCTCGGGGGAAGCGGAGCTGCTCCGTGANGACACGGACCTGTTGATGGTGGCCAGCGGCTGGCCCAGGTTGTAGAGCATGGCCCTGCCGGGGGGCTGCAGCGGGAGCGCGGGGGGGCTCAGCTGCACCATGCGGGCCTCGCAGGCGGNAGAATGTCATTAGCCACAGGCTGAAATGCACCGCTGGGTGCTGGGTGAAGGCAAACTCACCGAGCCCGCTGCTGGGGACCGCTGTGGGCTCCGCTCACCGGAGAGCCACCCTGACTCCCCGGGCATCCTACTCGCGTTTTACGGTTTGGAGATTTAGTCCTTTTATTATTTGGGGGTTTAGTCCCAGAGTGTGGCATTGTGCAGGAACTTGCCCCCCTCGGCAGACGGAGACACCCCTCTCCCCCAAGATGCGGCGCAGGGGCGAAATTCTCTCACCGTCGGTGATCTCCATCTCGTACGGAGAGGGTCTCCGCTTCACCCGGTTGCTGCCGTACATGGAGAAGGAGTCCGGTTCGCCGAAAAAGCCGCTGCAGAGAAAGGCAGACAGGCGGTGAGGACACACCGCCATCCCCCCGGCCCGGCCCGTGAGGTGGGGGCTGTGTCCGGCTCGGGGGAAGCGGAGCTGCTCCGTGACCTCGGAGCGAGCTCATGGCTCACGAAACCGATCCCGGGGTCGTGCGGTGACACCACACGCGGCCAGCCGGGGACACGCAGCAAGAGACGCCAGCCGTGCGCTGGCAGGGGGTTGTGAGAGGCGTGGGGCGTCTAGGCTTGCGGTTTTGGGCAAAATCCCCCCAATTTCCGCGACTTTGTGCTCTCTCAGGCGGGCACGCGCGTCCCCCCGGGCCGGGTCCGCACGGCAGCTTGCCCTGGGAGGCGAGGCGGGGTCCGTCCCCGCACACCCCCGGGCTGGCTCAGCCCTGGCAGAGCCGCTGCTGTCCCTTGCGCTAATTTGCGGGACTCGTCGGAGAGCAGAGAGAGCCCGGGAAGCTCGGAAGAGCTAAACCCGTTCTCGTCCGTTTGTTGACGGACCCCTTCGTTCTGCCCAGGACTTCACCACCGCAAATATTTTTCCTTCGAGGAGCGAGTTTTTCGTTTCTTTTTTGACTTCCCCTTCCCCCTTTTCCCCTTCTCTCTTTGCAAAGTTTGCGTGCAAACCCGCGATGATTAAGCGACGAGCCCCGTTCAGGGGAAGGGATGCTGCTGCTTCTGCCCCCGCATCTCCGCCCCGCGCTTCCCTCCACCCTTCCACCGCGCGGGATGGGATGGGATGGGATGGGATGGGATGGGATGGGATGGGATGGGATGGGATGGGATGGGANACGGGCACCGCCCGCCGGGGGGCCGCGCCGGCTTAGACCTCGTCGGTGAGAAGCGGAGGAGTTCCTGATCGCCCCAAATAAATAATTTACAGTTTGCTGGCGGGAGCCTGGGGGGGTCTGTGGGTCCACCCCGCCGAGCCGTGCGGTGCCGTGACGTCACAGGGCGCCTCGGCCCTGCCGTGACGTCACGGGGCCTCGCGGAGCGGCGCTTTGACGTCTGGCAGCGCCCCGGTCCCGCACGACGGGCCGGGCCGGGCCGGAGCGCCCGCCGCGCTCCCGGGCATTCACAGCGGCTCCGCGGGGCGGCCGAGCGGCCAGGGGGCTCGGGCAGCGCCCGCAGCGCGGCCGAGGGTGCCGGTTAAATTGTGCGGCCAAATTACGGCGGAGGCTCAGCACACAGCCCCGCTTTTCTGGGGGTATTTCTCCCCGTTTGGGGATCCCCGGCGGCGTTCGCTACCCTGCGGAGCCGGCCCAGTCGCCGCCCGGCCTGCCTGTAGCGACCTTAGCCTCACGGGCGGCCCCTTCTCCTGCCAGGGTTGGTTTTTATTGTTATTTATAAACTATCGAAATATACCTGAAACCACTTTTTGGGGGAGAGGGGGTTAAAGCAGGCCCCAACGGAGTCAATCCCCCCGCGCATTCGCTACCGCAGGAAGGAGGAAGGGGCCCGGCAGCAGCCGCACACAGCATTGTCCCCCTTCTCCCACGGAACAAATGCTGTCGCGACAGGGCACCCCGCGCCGAGGGCAGACAGCGATATCGCGATTATTTCTATGCTTTATCTCCCACATATACCCTCGTTCGTTTCTGGATTTTTAATTTTTCTTTTTTTTTGTTGATTGATTATTCTCTCCTGTATAAATAAGGAGCTCCACAGAGCAGAGAGCTGCCACCCATCCTTCTCGCTCCTTTGCCTCGGGTGATTTTTTATTTCGTTTCTGATAAGCTGAGAAATTCGCGAGAAAAAAAGCAAAAACAAACAAACAAACAAAAAACAAAAAAAAAGGCAACCAAACAAAAAAAAAAGCGCCAATTGTTTTTTGGCCATATCTCACTATCTCTCTGGAAAATAAAACCAAAAAAATTACAGCCATCCAACCTAAAGCACAAGTTCTCTGCCTTCCCTCCGGCCCCCTTCCCGCCAGTCCTCTAGGAAGAAAAATCTAATTGCCTATTCCGATATTGTATAGGAAGAGATTACTCACATGTGTCATATTTAAGTAGGGACACCGCAAGTCTCTCCTGTTTCAACAAAAGCGCTCTCAGTGTCAGGCTGAATTTACTCCTCCCACCTCAAGGTACTTACGACTTTACAGAGAGGAAGGACACCCGCATCGGGATAAAACTGCTAAATCCTGGGAGGAAGAGAAGGGGGGGAGAAAAAAAAAGGAGAGGGTGGATCTCGTGGGTCCGGATTGCCGGAGATCAGCGGAGGGAGAAAGGAGCAGGGGAGAGGGAAGGAGGGGACAGCACCCCGGGGAGGCCCCTGGGATAGCGGACAGCGGCCACCCCCGGGTCCCCCCCCGCCGCCGCCGGGAGCCACCGCCTCGCACGCGGGGCCACAACGAGCGACGGCCATGGCCTGGCGTGGAAAAAAAAAATAAACAGAGAAAAATGGCGTGAAAAAAAGCTCCCTGTATTTGGGGCGAATTGGGCGGTTTTTTGGACACATTGCAAGCCCGGTCTTCCCGGGAGGAAATCACAGACGGGGCCGGACACGGGGTTGTTTTTCTCCCGATGGGCTCGCACGAAGCGGCGACGGCGGCGGCGTTTCTCCCACGTCCGGCTGGAAAATTTAATTCCTAAAGGGGCAAATTAAATTCCTCAAGGGGCCGGTTACAGCCGCGCTCCCGGCCGAGGAACGGCGACAGCCGGCACCGGGCCGGCGGCGGAGTGAGCCCGCTCCCCGCCGCCCAGCGACAGGGAGGTGAGGCCGGTTCACCCCGCCAAGGAAATCACGGAAAATTAGGTTTTCCCCTTTGTAAAAAAAGAAATAATTCCGATGGCGTCTGTTCGCGCATTTGTTAAAAAACGAAATACGCAAAACCGCAAAGATATTAGCAGAATTTTGCCTTAAATCGGGGTGGTTTCGTTTAGAAAAAATGGAGGGGGGGCATTAAATCCCCGCCCGCTGGTTTCTGCTTCGTAAAATCCTTTTGTTTTCCAGCAGCCGATCGGCAGGAAATTTCCAACCCAAAAGCGCACCTCTCCCTCCGGCCCTTTGTAGAGAAATCGCCCCAAAGCGAAGGGACGGGAGGGAGCGGGATATCGGGGACCCCGCTCTCGGGGAGAAGCGCTCCCGTTCGGGCCGTCTGCAGGGCTGTGTCCTGCTGTCTGTCCCCGGGGAGAGGCTGGGGGAGCCGGGCCCGGTGGGCGCTTCGCCCCCGGCGCCCCACAGCCCGTCCCAGCCGCCCCCTCGCTGCCGCAGCCCGAGGGTCCCGGGGCGGTGGGGGTGCCGCACCCCGCAATCTCAAAGGAGAAAGTGTATTCTCCTCCTCACCGACCCCGCATCAAAGAATAAAAAAGATTAAAATCCAACCGCGGAAAAGATTTTGTGTTTTTTCTCCTGTCTCTCATGTGGGGCAGAAGCCCCCAGAAGCTCCCTGGCTGCCCTCCGAAGCCCCCCAAAACCACATCCCGCCGCCCCCAGCACCCAGAGCTCTGCAGAGCCGATTCCTCTTTACTCACCATTTGCTTTTCATTGGGAAAAGTGAGTGGAGCCATTTTGTGGCCTACGCATCGCGGCTATATTTGTAGTAAGTGTTGGGTGGCTTCAGCTGGGTAGGCTCTAATTCCACATCACGTCCAGTTTCCTATTTAGTATGGAGAGCGGAACACTACTGCAATGTGGCCGAGAGAGATAAAACCCCAGCAGTGGCCCGCCTGCCCTGATAAGCTTCTAAACCCATTATTTATGAAATGATTCATTATTATTTGGCAATTTTATCGAAGGAAAGCGGAAAATTATTGCAGGGATATGCATAGGAATAACTCCGGAATGCATGCCTTCTAGCTTTTTATGTGTGTGTGCTTAGATGCTCTTAAAAAGACACTGAAAAAAAAAAAAAGAANNNNTATTCCTCTTGGAGGTTTTTTTGCCCCTTTTTTTTTTTTTTTTTTCTTTTTTTTTTTTTTAATTATTAAATATGGAACACCTACTCCGTTCTTAATTAAATTTAATGAGCCAAAATAAATTGTTAGAGATGTTGAGAGAGGGGGAAAGGGTGTGGGCTGCTTTGGGACAAGAGGAGGTAAATAAAGCACACCGAAAGGAGATGTTTTGGAGAAAACCGGCCCCAAACCCCAGCCTTCCTCCCCCAAAATTGTGTATTTTTGCTGAAGGGCTGAACTGGGGCGAGCTCCCCGTCTCGTCTCCCGTTCTGGGGTGGGAGGGGGCCGAGCATCCCTGCCGAGCTGGGGGATGCTGGGGACCGTGAGCAGAGCGGGTACCGAGCCAGCACCTCTTGCCCTCGATAAACTTGGGATGTTAGCGGCGGACCCTGGAGGAGAGGAGCTTGGAGAAGGGAGAAAAGAGCCTGGCTCGGCCCGCAGCAGTGCGGGGCAGCCAGCGGGGCTAGGGCCGGGCTGCGTGCCCCGCGGGGCTGGAGCTCGGGAGCGGCTGCGCGCCCCGTCGGGGAAGGGCTCGGCCAGGCCGCGGCGAGCTCCGGGCCGGGGCGGACCGGGATCCCCCCGGAGCGGCTGGTGGGCACGGGAGCGGGCGGTGCGGGGATCGCGGTGCCCTGCGCGGCGATCGCAAAGCGACGGGACGCGTGAAGACCTCTCCGAAATGCCAGAGGCTCCCGGCGTGGAGAGGGGGAAGGCAGGAGTCGCTGGAGGGTCCCAGATCCGCTCCTCCGGGCACCCATGGTAGCGCGGCCCTAAAGGCAGCGGCGGGGAGCGGGTTTGGGCAGCTCGGGGAGCGGCCTGCGCGGGAACACGAAAATCAACGAAATCACGCCCGGCGCGGGGCGGGAGGGAACGGGCCCGTGCTGAGCCCCTCCCGGGACATCCCCGGTCCCCTCTGCGGGGCTCGGGCCAGGCGGCGGCCCCCGGTCGTGCGCGGGGCCCGGGGGACAAGCGGCGGCGAGGCCCGGCCGCACCTGCCGTGGAGCGGGGGGCGGCGGCGGGGCCGGGGTGCGGGGGTCGCTATTGTCTCCCCGCCACCTGCGCGCCCTCCCGCAGGGGGAAATGCCGGAGCTGTTATTCTTCCTTTCACTCCTTCCCCTCAGCCTCCCGCTCTGGACGCGGCCGTGGGAGAGGTTTCCACAAGCCCCGGGCGCTCCCCCCGCGGCACGGCCGGGGCCGGGGCCGTGTCCCGGGCGGCAGGAGCCCGCACGATGCCGGCAGCGTGCGTGGGGCGGCGGGGCAGGGGCGGTCACGATGCGCAGGAGAGCCCGCCGTGCCTCCTGCCAGGAAACACGACCATTTTCGAGCCGGCTCCTCTCACCAACAGGAAGCGTTAAAGATAGAACAGCCGGGGCTGGGCGGGGGAGATTAGGAAGCCGAGCATCTTCTGAGCACCGAGGGCTGCTGCAGGGCCATTCCCAGCTGTGCCTGTGCCCGCTGCGGTGGAGCCGGGGCCGTGCTCAACCCGCCTCCGGCCCGCATTTTTACTTCACGGAAGAGGGATCAAACCCTTCAGTCAAGGTGGGGGAGCACCAAAATGATCCAAAGTAAAGCAGTCAGTGATGCTCCAAGCAGGCCTAGAACCTTTACAGCTAACACTATAAATACCTTCCCTTAATTATAATAAGGAATAGCTAGAAACAATAGAAGAAAAAACAAAACAAAAAAAAACCCACCAAAAAAACCAAAACCCCATATCAATAAAGCCTGAGTGGTGCCCCATTACCTCTGCCACCACCTCACAAACCAGCTCTAGAGCTTAGGCCTCAGTGCTCAGTTAACAAAACCAGACCTGGCCTTACATGTGGTTTTTTTACCTCACATTGCAGTGGGTGCTTCAAGGAAAAAAAAATCCAGACATCTTGCAATTACTCAGCACCATACTAAGAAAGGAAAATGCTGCTTAAAGGGAAGGGTGTTTTTTATTGTTTTGCTCCAGTAAATTAACATTTTGCTTGCTCTGAGGTTGCTGTCCAGGATTATATGCTTTGTGTAACTTATTATAACACCACACCCTTGTCCTGAGCTGTGTGCAAGTAGTTTGGCTTTTGTTTTCAAATTGTTTCTAGCCCTTGAGCATTTGAAGAAAGTCTTTAAAATATTAACCAATACAACTGTCATCTTCCTGTGTTTCCAGACATTTTACAATAGGAAACAAAGAACAAAACCCTGCAACAATAGCTCAGAGGTATGAATTGCCTCATTCATCTCACTGGAATGTTCAAAAACATTAACTATTTTTTGACTGATTCAGCAGAAAATGTGCTGGCAGATAATAAGCTTATGCATGATCCAGGGGAGATTCAGGGACTGAGAAAGGTTTTATTTTTTCAGCACAGTAAAGTAGCACCTTTCCTGAAAGGAAGCAAATATCTTTGTTGATGGAAGAGGCTGCATGAGAGGAGAAATTCTGGCTTAAAAGGAGCTGCTGCCTTCCTCTCTCTGTACTGGCTTCAAAACAGCACATAGTTTATCTCAGCCCAATTCTGTAATAAATTAATTAGCAATTAGTGCCCACTCAAACATACCAAGAACTCTGCAGACCTTGGGATGTGACTGGGAAAGGCCCAGGATTCCAGTGTGGGATGTTTTAATCTCTGGTTTAACACTCAGAACAGGAAAGGCAAGGTCAGCACCAGGCTGAACTGCTGTTGAGACAATGCCATCACTGAAACAAAGTTTGTTCCAACACCTGTGAGAGAATGCTGATGCACTCAAAAGGCCAGTGAGAAAACACATGGCTCCACCATCATCCCACTGTCCTCGCACCAGGAATGGCGGGAATGGGAATGAATCACCACTTCCAGCCAAATTCTTCACCTTGTACAATATTATCATCACAATGTTAGGGAAAAGAGCTGCTTCATTAATAGACTGGAGTGCTTGGTGACAGAATATTTATGTGTTAATTCAGAACAAAGTAAATTATTATTTCTGCTTACCCCACCACCCAGTATCAGATTCCTGATGAGTTCAGTAGCAGGTGAAACAGTGAACTTCAGTTTAACCATTTTAACAATGACTGGGAAATCACATGTGTCTTAAATAAAGGCAGCATTAGTCAAGTGAAGATTAATTTTTTTAATGAAACCTTTGACCTTTATGAGCAGTAAGTAATTTTAAATAAATAGAAAACAGGTGAAAAAAATTACAAGTTTTAAAAGTGCCAGCTTTCCCCCTTTCCTTCAAAGATTTCATGATACAGAGAGTTACATGTGCTGTTTTGGCTGAATTCAAAATAATTTTATGCAAAGTAAAGCCAAAGTTATACTTCCCTTCCCCACAGACACAACCCACACACAGTAATCCAACCATTTCAGCAAACTTCTAAAAATTAGTGCTTTAGCTCTGTTACCCCTGCTCTGCCACACACTTAATCAGTGGCTCACAGTTGGCACAAACATGGAAGAGTCTGTTTTTAAAAAGACAACAAAAGAACACTTAAGAAATCAGCACTGTTAAAATTATATTAAAAGTACATCTTGGGCTCAGGTTGATTCACCTTCAATTTGCTTTTAAATCACACCTAACTGTAAACAAAAGTGCACACATGTCTACGCTGATCAGCACTGCCTCAGCCAGGCACGTTGAGGTGGCTGTCCCTGAGCTGGCTGAAAACTCAGCTCTGCAAGTTTGACATTGCTACAACAGAGTGACCTCTTCAAAGAGAGCGCAATCCGTGGTTTCCTGTAGTCTTTTACAGACACGTCCCTCTGATTTGAAGCAGTGGTTGCAGCCATCTCGAGGGATGTTCAGAACAGCTTTGGTAATTGCCTGAGTTGTTTCACATCAAGAATGGTGCCAACAGAATTTATGCTGTTTGACTGGTTTAACATTTCAAGAGTTGGAGTGTGTAGATTTCCACGAAAGGCCTGAGTATCTCCTTCATCTTTCCTGACGGGTTGTTCAGTGAATTCAACCCTCCCAGGTAACAATCTGGTTTTTGATTTTAAATCCTTTAGGAACTGAAGCGAGTTTTCATCTGCTTGATCTGTTCTGGGAAGAAAAATTTCATTTGTAATATTTCTTAACACAGGGCTGTTTAATTCTGGTGGAGAAGCATCAGTAGTCAACTCTCTGCTGTGACTTTTTAGGTGAATGGGAAGTCTTCCATCCATTCTTTTTGGTAATTCAGTCTGGTGGGCTAAACTGTCCAGTGCAGGGGTACAGTGTTTGTCTGGCATGCTTTTGCTTTTGATAGTGCCAAAATTGCCATCTTGAGCTTGCAGTTCCTCCTCATCTTCACTGCTGTCACTGCCCTGTATCAGCCCATATCGCTTCATGTACTTCTTGGTTGCAAAGGACATATTGTTGGGTGAAATTAAACTCAGACCCACCATGCTCTTGTCCGTATTTGTCTGCAAGATGTCTTGGAAAGAGAAATCTGTGGGAGGATTTTGGCCTGAGCGACTGAGAGACAGTCGGGATAATTGATTTTCACTGAGGTACTTCAGTGCTATGGCATTTGCTTCCATGCTCAGATCAACAACGTTGGGACACATGCTGACATTGGCAAGTAACATGGAATTTAATCCAGGCACCACTGCTTCAGGACTTATGCACGCCAAGATGCTGAAATAAAGCATCACAAAGTTACCTTAGCATTACAGGAAAAGCATAAATTTCACAATTTTGCTCACTGTACTGATTTCTCCTTCCTTCTGAACACAGCTCCATCAGGACTGAGATCATACTATCTGCACATACTGAAAACCAGCTACTCACCCCCACAGCATCCAAATACTGCCAGAGGATGGACAACATTCCCTTCTCCTCCAGTACACAGCACCCTCATATGAAGAGCCACCCATCTCTAGCAGGTTACAGTGCTGGTTCTGGTTTTAAATCAGGTTTGAACTCTTGGTCTCTTCTCAACAGTGAATGTGACATTACGTGTGCCTGATCCTACAACTCTAAATTCTACCATTCAGTCCAAATTTTATAGCTAGAAATACAAGCCAAATGACTGAGACCAAGAACATCTTTCCCAATGTATGGTAATTCCAGGATTTTTACAGAAACTCTGACATAACATCTGTTTCCAGAAGCCTACAAGGTTCTAGTTTTTGAAGTATCTTCAAATGAGAAATGTTCATTTGTTCTGTTGCCTGGTACAGCAATTTCTTGTATGTATGTATATATATAAGTGTTTAAAGACTGAAGGAACAAGCTCTGGTACACCAGTAACAGTTGTAAACCACTGGATTTAATTCACACATCATGTACTAGTTCATAAACCCAAGCTCCTCATACTAAGAATTGAGGCTCCCTATTTCACTGAGCACATATTCTGAAGTTTGCCCAGGGAGAATAAACTGGCTCAGCAACAACAACCACTTATTATGCTATGGAGCTGCACTGTTGTTTCCTTCTCTACTGAGCTGTAGACCTTTTCTCAGAATTGTTTATCAGTCTTGAAAGTGGCAGAAGGAAGAACTCCACCCCACTCCCCAAGTTTGAAGAAAAAAACCCCAAGAGTTCCAGTTTTGCCTTACAGGTTCACATGCTAGCTAGCATGTTACTAACATTAAAAGAACACTGACAGACTCCAGCCAGGAAGATAGTCCAGAAATCCCAGAAAAACACCCAATAAAATACAAGTAAGAAGGAGAGAAAAGAGGTTAGAAACTGTATGACTGGGAATAGCTTTTGACACATAGCTGAAGAGAAGATTAATTAGGAGGTGGTTAGATTTTTTGTTTACATAACAGCTACACACTAGGATCAAGAAGACAATAAAGATGAAAGTGAAGCTGTACCAAGCAGTCAGCCTATGCCTACACAGCTACACAAGTAAATTCCTGAGCCTAAAAACCCTCCTTCAGAAGTTACTTCTCTGTTCCTTCCTCTGTTTCAACAAGGCTGTTGTTTCCCTCCCCAGCACTTTCTCTGCTCAAGGCACAGCACCCACAATAACAAGCAATTAGGACAGAACCAGTTTTGATTAGTTATCAAAGCCACAACAACAACTTCACATATACTGGTAAAGTGCAAGACAAAGGTTAAGAAGCAATGACAAAATACACAGCTGCTTAATCTTCAGTCTCCCAAGTCCAGAGTTGCTCTGGAATACTTGGACACAGACCAAGGAATTGCCCATAGCTTCCTTGTTATTCTTGGGAATTACATGCACAATGATTTAAGAATCACCAGATGCTCTAACAGCAAGAGCTACTTGTGTTCTATTTAAATATTCTGAGTTTTGCTAGCAGAGCTCTTAAACCTATCTGAAATGCCCATAGCATGAGCCAGCATTTCAATTTTGCAGGAAATGTAGATCAAGGTGCACCCAAATCTCAGTGGCAGTGAACAGTCTTCTCTTGACTCATTGAGCCAAATCTTCATTTTCAGTTGGATCTACACACTACTACTCAAAACCACCAGCATTTTACCTGGCATTCTCCACTTTGTGTGTATTTCCCTTCATACGGCCAGGTGAGTCCACTGTCACTCCAAGACTCCTCAGCTGTTTGAGTGTGGCACTAATGACACTCTCTTTGTCCACCCCTCCTGTGTCAGTCTCTGGGGCCACTTCTGCTGTATCATCAATATCCTGATATGCAGGACCATCATCAATAACAAATCCCGATTTTAAAGGCAAGTGATCTTGCTCTTCTGAGGTCTTTAAGAGGTGGTTTACTTGGCCCTACAGAAAAAGGGAGCACACGGCAAAAACATCATGACATACAGGGACTGTCAAATACCAAAATCCTGACTTACTCTTACACATCTTCAAATATAACTTGATGGATTAATAGCTTATTCTGACAAAGAAGGCAAATTCAGATACAGTTCAGATGCAATCACTTAAACTCAGAGCAGTGTAGTCAAACACTGGAACATCTTACACTTCAAGCTTTCTGTAAGAGTCTGTTGTGAATTTAAACACATCACATACTGATATTCTTCAAGATTAAAATATCTGCCCTTTAAGGGACTTGAAGTTAAAATGCTATGTTACTTTAAAGGCCACTAATTTGACAAGTTATCAGCTGATGTCCTTGAATTAAAAAAAATATTATTTATTAGAAAAGAGAAAGTACTCCATGTATGCATGAAAGAGAAGTACAAAATAACCACTTAAACATTTTAAAAAATTGAAGAACCACAAACTTGGAGCCTTCTGTAGAGCACAATGTGAATTTGAAAACCACAAGCAGCTTTCATTCATGCCAATACCACATCATAAGTTCAGCAGGGTGCTGTTCTGACTGTTGCATTCAGTGCAGAATATAAAATGTGCATAAGTTACCAGTAAGTCCTGGTAAAGCTTCAGCTCCTCTGAGGGCTGCTGAGGCAGCAGCGAGGTGGGTGGCTCCGAGCTCTGCTCACTTGTTACCACCACCTGGCTCCTGGCTCCCTCCGATGGCTCTTTCTGTAAAGACACACTGACACTTTCTTCCAAGGATGAGCCACGAACAAGTGCTTGGGAAACGTTTCCCGTTCTGGAACAGAACACCAAGATAGCCACTTACTTCCTTGAAACAGTATAAGCATCATTATCACTACGTGTACATTATTTTCTCATGAACATCAGAGGAGGAGAACAATCGAGTTCTGCAAACGGATCCTAACGGGTTTTAGTTTTTCCTGCTGCTCAAGGCTTTGCTCCTTTCTGCAGCCACTTCCTCTCAAAAGTCATTTGAGGACTGAGGAAATAGACCTCCAAGTGTGCAACTACAACAGCCCAACTAGTGTTTCAGAAGACGATTTGGAAGTGGCAATGGCATCTCTGTACTAGTCAAAACCCAGTGACACACTATGACTTAAACCAGATGAAAGGAAAGCTATAACAACTTGGAATCTAGGTTTTCAGCATTTCACTTATCAGCCTTTGGGAGCAAGTATCTTCTGTATGCTCTGACACATGACTTATTCCAAAAGCTGCTTTTACCAAGGTACATAACTCATCATGGGATTCCTGTGGCAGTTTAAAAACTTCTCAAAGACAGTTACAGGTACACACATGCACACTGAGTATCACAAACTGAGAACAAACACCTAGCTGAAATATTTTTCAATAAGAAATATGAAAGAGGAACTATAAAGGCTAAAAAGGGTAAACACTGAATGAGTTATAACACAGTGCTCTGCACCCCCCTCTCAGTGTGTGCATTGCATAAGCCTTTGGAGACCAGACATATCAATACTACTATCATCCCAAGAAGATCCTCAAGCAACCCTCCTCCCCCTTCCTGTTCCTCCTGAGGAGACAAGTGTAAGATAAGGGAATTTCAGAACTCAACTGATCAATTGCCTGTGTTGAAAGTGATAAGATTTAAACCACGTGACATACCAGACAGTCAATGTAGGTTATCAGCTACTGTTACACTAGCAATTATTCATCATTCCCAAAAATGTTCCCCTCCTCCTCTTCAAAGAAATCTGGGTGATGCTCTACATTCTCACTATACGATACTTTACAGCTATTTTACTGGTTTATGAATCCAAGTTGAAGAGAACATTAAGATAGCATTGTCCTAAAATACAAGGTTCATAAGATTGATCTGAACCCATAACATTTCTGGTAGCAGTATATGTTTGCAGACAGCACTTTGATCAAGGACTATAAATAGTTAAGTTACATCTTAATTACCACATTTTTTCCCAATATGACTATTTTAGGAACCTAATTTAACTGGAAGGGTATTCCCCCTCCTTTGGTTTTTTATACTTAAGCAATATTAGATCACTAAAGTGCTAAATTGTTCAGCTATTCCTACGTAGAAATAGCATCCATATAGATAATTAAAAATATTTTTAAAACTACTTCCCAAATTAGTCTGAGATTAGTCACTGCACTATAAAGCAACTGAGCTTAAAAATAATTAAATTAACAGCAGTGAAGTCAGTATCTGCATGCACCATATGCAAAGTAATCAGGCATAAAATAAAGAGAAATTCAGGGAACAGCCACATAATCATCAACTCCTCATCCCAAGCCCCTCAGAACTGGAAGGGTTCTGAATGCTGACAAGGAAAAGCCACTGTAGGAAAACAACTGAGTATAGCAGCATCCCCTTTTCCAGTCAGGATCTAAGGTAAGAAAAGGAATGCTGTCAGCACAGTGCATGCTTTTCCAAGTCAAAGGCTTTTGCCATCAGCTGCTGATGACAGGTAGGCGAGCTAAACCTGCATGACTGATAAATGCAGACTCTAAAGGCAGATATGTTTTGGTGAGCTGTACAATTCTGAACATAATTAAAAAAAAAAAGCGAGGGAACACAACAGCTGAGGTCAGACCATTTCTAACTCCTGAAGAAAAAAATATTACAGAAGTAATAACTTACATAAGGCAGTTCAGCACAATATGTGAGCACAGGGTGTTTCTGTTACTTACTGGGGAGTGTTCTGATTAGTTCCTTCTTCCACAAGGTGAATGCTCTCTACAAAGCTGGGCATGTCAACCACCCTTAAGGACGAAGCAATACTTGTATTACTTGCATCTTGTTCAGCATTAATTGAAATGCTTATGTCCTCCTTAGAAATCTCCCCATCTTCTTTTTTCCCTCGTGGTATGGAGTTGCCTTGTTTTTCTGAGGCTGTATTCCAAAATAAACTAGCACCTAGGACAAAATTAGAGATTTAACTATTTAGGAAGAGTCATTACTTTCTCCTGAGAGTCTTAGTTTCTTCCAAAGTATACTTGATGAAAATAAATGGTTGTATTAAATCATTTTAATGCATTGACCTTGACCCTGTTTCAAAGTTTTCTCCAGACTAAGCATAACATTTCCATGGATTTAACAGGAACCAATATGTTAATATGCAGCTGTACAGACACAGCTGCATAATTTGCCTAAACTAAAGTAAGTACAATCTGCTCTTCAATTATGATTTACAAACAACATCAATAACATATTTATTGGAATACTATATAGCATAGAAGCTATTACTTTTCAAAACAGTGTATTAAATCAAAAGAGATGTGCAGTTATGTGTCAACAAGACACCATTTTAAACAAAACACCTATCTAAAGCTACTGGAAAAATAATTCTTTCAGTGATGGCAATCAAAGACAAAAGTAACTCCAGCCTAAACTTGCAAATAATACCTCAGCAACTTAGGTGTTTTTTGGATCTAGGTGCATGTTTACACAGCTTCAGCATTTCTACAAAACATTTCCTCCATTCCCAAACAAACCACAGAAAGGTCCAGAAAAAAGTGGTGCCAGTCTGTTTTAAAAGAATGAAGCGTTACCTGTGCTCACGGCAACGCTGACACTTTTCCTCTTGTGCGATCGCGGTGAGGTCTGTGTTTCCATGGAAACAAGCTCCCCTGGCTTCTCCGGCTGCACAGCCGCCTCCGAGGAACCCTCCTGGCGAGCCTGCGCCTCCAGCAAGCGTTGGATCTGTAACAGCCATCACAAAGTTAGGATCTGCACAATAAAATATAAGCTATAACAGGCAAAAGTGAATTAATTGGGCTCTGCTAAGATCTGGATTCAAATACAGGCTGTGCTGCCACAGCAGTCTGAACAGCTTCCAATTCTCAGCAGAGCACACAGCATAAATCAAAACACCAAATTTGATGTTGGCAGAGCTAGCAAAGAAGATCTTTAAGCACATTGGCAGAGGCAGTACCAAGACAACTTGGGTAAAGCCTATTTGCACCACACTTGCTGGAAGTATTCCCTCCCTTTCATTCACATACAAAGCCTATTAACCGACTTACCAGCCAAGCATTCATACACCAACTGTCCCTACACCAACTTTGTATTAATTACAAAGCTAAGCAATTAAATGATAAAATTAAGGTTGCCAGGCAATCTTCTCTCTAGGATTTTCCTCCATCCTGTTCACGGATTAGCTTGCAGCTCCAGGGAGAAACACAGTAACAGTGAAGGCTGCTGTAAGGAGGGGTTTCCCCTCACACACAACCCATGCTTTGGGAGCTTGACTTTACATGCAGGAACTATACCAAAACCAAATTCCAGCTGTAATTTTGTAGTTCAAGTACTGCAAACTTTTCTGTTTGTATTGTTGATCACCAGCAGCAAAATTTAAACTCTGGCTCTTCAGCCCCAAATCATACCCTGCAAAATACAGGGCCAGCAGGTTGATCAAGGGGCTGGTATTTTGAAGAAACTTAAACCTGGTGAGGCAACAGAACACAGCAAGACTCCCAAAGTCCAATTTTCTAGCACAGAAAAAACCTGATGACCCAGGAATCAATGCAGACAACTTAAGTTTTCAAAGCAACAGCTCAGGGAGCTGAAGCTTGAAGGTGGAAAAAGCAACATATGAGAACATTCTGTGCTTCATCTGTATGTTTACAATAATTCCAAAGCCTATAGCCTATGCAATAATTTTTTTTTTTTTACACACAGACAAGCAGGTAAGTAGAAAAGCATTTATACAGAAAGTCTATCAGTTTGCACTACAATCTACTAAAAAGAAACCTTCATGTTACAGAAATACTGCAAAAATAAATGCAAAATTTAATTAGATATAAGTCAAATAATTTTTAAAGAGACATCAACTGGTAGAGCTAATTGAGTCCCCTCTCTATGCCCAGGCTGGTATGACAGGCTCCCTTGTTCCAACACGGATAGACAACAGTTAATTTAATTCCTTTGGCAGGGGAACTATCAAAGCATAATCACTGAGAGGGCAGAAGAGAAAGCTGACATTTCCACAAACCTGAGCTTGAAGTAATTTGAGTTGTCTGTCTTGTTGGGTAAGAAGCTGGTATGCATCTGGAGATAATCCCATCATTCCATTATCCGATGCTGCTGCAGGAGCAGGCGTGTGCAGGCACGGCGAGTGGGCTGCACAGCACTGCAGACTCGAGGGGCTCGCACTCGATGCCATCCTTATTCCAGGTGATAAGCCATTGTCAAGAGAACAGCTCCCTGTTTTCCCAGGATATCTCACGTTTATAGGGCTGCTTGTGGCATATCCTGGGTTGCAGCAAACATTTGGGCAAACGATATTTTGATGGAACATTGCGCAAGGATTTTGCTGAGCCATCTCCGATTGGATTTCCGCTCCGTGTTTGGGGCTCATTTTACCAACTGCTTGCCATGAGTTTATGGGATTATTCTGGAGAGAAGCAGGACACTGACAGCTGCACGCCGGACAGGAAGGTGGCACTTGAACGGGCACCTGCAGATCTAGTGGCTGTCTGCAGCTCTGTGGTGACAAAGGAGAGTTGTGGAGGACTGGCTGTGTAACAGCAGGAAGCTGCTTGGAACCAGATACTGATGTTCTCCTAAGCAGAAGCTCTCCCTGTGGTGTGACACTCTCAGGATTTAACACAAGTTTTTCCAATGGCTTTCTAGGGTGGTGCACAGATGCATCTGGGGAAGGCCCACTACAAGGAGTTGAAGGAGAAGATGATTCTGAACTTTTTCTTGTTTGAGGGGAAGCCTTCTTACACTGCACCTGCTGCTGTAGTAGAGCTTGATTTCCTCTACAAGGCATTGAAGCTGGAATTTTCTGGTTTATAGGATTTGGTAATCGTCTCAAAGAGGGATCTCCCACATTAGTAGGAAAGTTCTGCCTGTCTTCAGAGTGCTGGCTGGAGTGACATGTAGATCTCATGCACCACTTATTTTTAATAGGCTGATTTGGCACTGTGGGTAGACTTTTAGCACTTGAAGTTCCCACAGGCTTAGATGATTGTCCTGATTCTATGAAACTCCCATCCAAAATAAGTGACAGCTCCGGCACTGAAGGAAAAATTCTGGTAACCTGAAGAGACAATTACACACATGTATGAATTTAAAAACATTGTCTGCTCTTTGAATGCAGAACTTCCTCAAAGAAAATGTTCTCATTTAAAATCAATACATGATGATTATCAGCTTCCAAACCAACCACATGTTAAACACATTCCTACAAGATCAGAGAATCCAGAAAAAGCAGCAAGATCTCTAGGATCATTCTTAAAGGAAAATTGCTTTCACACAGTGTAACAGCCACATCTGCCAAATGAATGCTCCACATAATTTAGGAGTACATTTCAGAATAAGGATATTTCTCTTCTAGAGGTGGACTCTGTGTCCCCTTTTACTATTCTTAGATCCAGGACATAGCTGCAACAGAACATATTTTATACACAATTATCACATCCTTCTAGACCTATGCTGTACAAGGGCTGGTATTTATTGTATTTGTACACACTTCAGTGAAAAAAGAACAGAGAAGCAGATCTTTTGGGTAAATGAAATAAAAAAACACATGAGCTGGCTGTTTCTGTCTTAGACATTACAGCTCTTCCATTCAACTACAGTGAGATTCCTAATGTAGAAACTACTCTCTGTTCCCAAATCATAGCATGTACAGGATTTAAAGTGTTTAAAATCCAGGAAAAATGGCAGGTTCACTACAGGAGGGAGACTCGTGGTTCATTTCTTCTATTCTGTTTTCCCTTGCTAGCACTTTGAGAGAGAAGCTTTACACTCTCCAGCTCCCTCACACTGAGTTTTTCTGCTCTAAGTGTCACATCTGAGATACTCAGAGCAACTATTTATTTAGTTACCTGTTGACCCACTGGGTGAGGACTTGGAATTGGTCTGGGGGATAAATCCTCATCTTCCATACCAGAGTCATGATCACTTGCTGACAACCTGCTGGGTGAAGAGCCTTGAGGGGGACTAAAACCAAAATAAATCAAAGTAAAAACGTTTGCTTATCAGATTTGGCAGCAGTAACATAAAACTTCATGCTTTTTAATGTGCCATCTACAGTGCATCATTTTTCTAAGAAGCACTTGCTATCCATCTTCTCCCTGGTTAGCTGGGGAGCTCGCCCAGCAAACAGTTCTAAGATCAAACAATGAAAATACAAAAGCTGCTTTTGGGCAAGAAGATACAAACCCTCCCTCCCCACAGCAACACACAAACACACTTTTTAAGTGACATTCTAACAGCAAAGCACTGATATATAGTAAAAAGATACGAGGTGCTACAGTAAAGATTGCAACATTGTTTGAAGGAAAATAAAGGCCATCTTCTAGTCATAGATAAAAAGTTGATGGATAAGGCAGGTTCTTAAAAATCACTAAGTTTCAACCTATACAGGTCTTGGAGCTCTGAAAAGTGGGAAGAAAAAAAGGATTTTTTTCTGATTTAAGTAGATTTCAATTAGAGATTTGCTTCAAAGGACAGATCTCACTCAAAGCTTAATACAGCGAACTAAGCCTCATCAGTGAGGAAGCCTTTTTAGAAACATCCACTGTATAAATTAAAACCACCAGTACCAAGTAGGTTCTTTTGGAATACAGTCAGCTTGACCATCTTACTTGAAAAGTATTAACTCTAGGAATAAACAAAAGCACATACACAGATTTTAATGCAAGAGAATGTATGCACAGGTCAACTGACACACAGCACAGACCAGATTAAAACCCTCATCCATTAATAATTTCATTTTTGCATATAAATGGCATCTGAGAGATTTACCTTTTGATTGGAAGTTTCTTGCAAATTCTGCTGAAGAACTCAGTTTCTGCATTTTGGTTTTCTGCACTCAACTCAAACTGGATAGGGCTCTTGTCTGATGGTTCAACATTCTGGAATGAAATGTTCCATATTCGTGAAGCACGAAACCTTCAAACTTTCAATCACTGAGGTACTACTCCTAAAGAAACAGCTTTAATGACATTTGTATGATTATTTGCTGCTTGTCCTCTACTTTCAAATTTTTCAGCACTACAAGGAAGCAGGCAACTTCCCTTCCTGTTTAACACTGTTCCCCTGCTACTCTGTAAAGTAGTTGGGCTAATTATAGTCATGAGCAGATGCTTCCTCACTGTAACTGCTCAGATACTCCTCCAGGGCTGCCACCACTACAGGAAACAGCAAACGTTCCTGTTCTGTTTCATACACCACAGCTGGGCAACTCCTAGAGACAACAGAAATGAGCTTCTGTGGAGACATCTGTCATCTACAGAAAGCTAAGCTGTTCCTAGGCTGAAGGTAGAAGCCAGCCCTGACCAGGAAATTCAGTTGGGAAGAGAACTGAGTACACAGCATAGCACACACACTACACTCAATGCTTCTCTGACAGAGCACAGCAGCACTTACTGAGCAAATTAACAGCTCAACTTCAGGTTCTGCACAAGCCTAGGAAAACACATAAGGAACTGAGATTTCCTAGAACTTCCTCAAACCTTTCTAGCCGCCTCCCAGACTTGTATAATCAAATTCTTTCAAGAGAGTTACTTTGCACAAAGATAAAATTTGCCATTAATAAAACTGTGATGAAATTAGTAACCTCTGAATTCTGTTTTGCATTCAACTTCAAGCAAAGCACAACACTCAGCTTTGCTCTCCAGTAAGCATCACTCAGAGCAGCTTTTAGATGTAGCCGAGGTGAACACAGCACACCACAGTAACAAATGCTGTAGGAAGTCTGAGTCTCTGCTCACAAGGCCAGAATGTCACCAGTAGGAAGGAACACTAACCAAGTACTACACAGTAGAGTATACTTAAAAGACAGATGCTTAATACTATTAGAAAAGTGAGCAGTGCTGACTTTGGAAGTCATTTCTCAATTTGAGGGAGAAACTGAATTTACAGTAGTCCCTAGGAAAAAGCAGCTTTATAGAGCTACATTTTCAAACACTGCAGATCCATTTGGGTCACATCATAATGACTCTTTTAAGGCAAATTTTGAAGTACCAAGATGCAAGAGGAAAGGAAGACACTTACTTTGAAGAGGTGAACTGTTTCATGGCAAGTTAAGATCTGAAACCCCAGCTCAGTCTGCCCATTGCATGGAACACACTCATAAAACTCTGGTTCCTTGTGTGTCAATGAATAAAGCACAATAAGAAAACTCCCAGATTCTGAAAAAACCCTAAAATAGAAGAAAAACACATCTTTAAATAACTTAAACATGAAGAAGGCCCTTAGATTTTAAATACAGTGAGCATTTATCCACAGTTTAGCAAACTGGTGAATCACAGCATTTTGAGTGGTGCTGAGTTATAGATAGTGCAGATGGATTTATGACCATAGCCACATGCAAGAATCAAAGAAAAGTATAGAAATGGGAATAATGAATGTCCTTTGTATTTCTAACCTTTACAATCAGTGAGTATTTTAAATGAATTCCTGGAAGAATTCAAACATAACACAGAAGAAAACATCTGCATGAATGACATGGTATTTTATTTCCTTTTTAGTTTTCAGTTGAAGATGTATCATAAAGAAACTTAGTGACTCGGTTATCCCTAAACAGTCAAAAAACATTCATCAGCAAAAAGACTTTTTTTTAGGAAAATTATATAGAAGTTTTTTTTTTTTCTACAAGTTGAGAACAGCAAGTAAAACAATCAGCATTTAACACAAGTTCAAGGATAACAACATGTCTTTCCAGTAAAAGGTAGTGTTACTTTCAGAACAGGGGTTTTTTTTATAGCACTTGTAACATGCTTGTTTGTGGGGTTTTTTGTTTACTTTTTCATTACATAATATATGTGATAGAAAAAGCAGTAGAAACAGGATGCTTGAAAAACACATTTATGCAACTTCAAAATTTACTTACAACTTAGAGTTAAAAATGTATGATACACAGATTAAGCAGTTAGCCTGCAGAGGTTAATGATGTTTGCATGGTTCATCAGATCTCCCTAATCCACTTCCATGATGGCATCAGTGAAAGTTAATGAGAGTCAAGCATCCAACTTGCCTATCTAATAATCTAATTGGTCTCTTATCTGTGTTTGGACATATTTCAGTTGTTAAGGGAAAGAAGTCTATTTTGGAATTGCAGACACATCTGTTCACCAAACGTGGCTGTATTTCATAATTTAAAAATGAGTGTGGTCAATCAGAACAAGAGCTTATGCATACAGCATATTTTAGAGTATCATTTACCTGAGGCACAGTTTCGAACTATGAACACATGAACTCTCTCCCAGCACCATACAAATAGAACTCAGCAAATGTTACAAGTGAAAAGACCTAGATAATGAGGAATGATTATCCACTAACATCACAATGAAAAAATACCTCAGAATGCAAACACTCTTAAAAAACCTGAACATTTAACAGGAAGTCATAACAGGACAGCATAGGCTGCAAATCAATATGCTTCAATATGTTGGTCACGCACAACTAGGAAGAAAACTTTTCAAAGAAAATACCTCTAAGAAAAGTTCAAAAACAAAACCCCACCACTGTTTAAACTACTGTTTCCTGCTTGTGGCTTCTTATTTAAACTAAAATGCAGTGACCTTAATGATATTAATGTTTATCCTCTCCTGACTTTGAGATATCAGTTCAGCTTTCCAACATTTCAGCCACAGAAAATTTTTGTGCAGAAGCCAAAACCAAAAAGAACATTTAAAACAGACAGCCTTACCTCTATACAACATATAAATCACAGAATTTCCTCAAATATTATTGAGGAGAGCCCATGCTGTCACACATTTCTGTGGAATACTTTTTTAGGCAGCCAATAGCTTCTATGTTTTGCCTATAAAAGTGACTTGCCTTTCTTGAATTGAAGAACTGAACAAATATCGCAAGCAACAGGCCCAGACTTGAGGACTACAGATATGAGTAACTCCACTCAGCCAACTAGAAATAAGAAAAAAAATCTAATTAGAGACAGCTCTGTTACAAATTTTTTGCTATGTAATCAACCAGATACACACATTGATTTGAGATGTATTAATCTGGACAAACACTTACACTCCAACTAATGGCAGAGCATAAGCCTTAGGATCAGACTCAAGCAGCAAAAGCAATTTCCGTGTTTGGTCCATAGTAAGGTAGCTGGAAGAAAGAAAAAAATGGTTTTTTTAGTATTTTGGAAGGCAATTTTTCAGAAAAAAAAATCCCAGAGAGAAAAGTACAAGTTTAGAAAATACTTTAAGAAATTTAGGGAAAAAATTAATGATCAAAACTACTCTTGCTCCACACACTTAACAGCAACTCCCCAGCTTTTCAGCAATTCCCTGTGTATCAAAGACTTATCAAGTACAAAATTTACTCAGTACTATTATTTTAGTGAATAGAATTAATGTTCATAACAAATCCCCAAGTACAAGTCATGTTAAATTTGAAGAGTAACTTTCAGAGAGGCATTCATAAAGTCCCTGTCCAAATAAAACGGCATCCACTTGCTTCACATTATTTCCATGATGTATCCTTACTTCATCCTATTAAATGAATTACCAGTCAGAATGATGACTTCCCAATACCATCTCAGAAGCACAATTAACAAAAACAAGCTTTGGTTTGCATTCATCTGTTTCCCTCGTAGGGCAAGCACTGACGGTGTTTAAAAAGCTGGAAGCTGTTTTTATTTATTATGTTAACTAGAGGTGTGGCCTCCTGCCCGAGTAGGAAGATCCTTCCACTGAAGCCAAAAGCAGGAACTCCTACTCAATCAGTTAATGGTTTTGCTCCACCCCATTTCCTGTTTCTTGTTCATAACTTTTGATACATTCCCAAGGCCAGAAGACGTGCCATTTTTATGCCAGTTATTTTACTAAAAAGCAAAGTACAGTTGAGATCTCTCCTACCCACCTCCTTAGGAAAGGCAAGAAATTGACGGGCAACTTTGACTGCTTTAGCACCACCCTTTACTCACCCACATTTGTAAGTTCCTTGAACTTGTGCAATATTCATAGGACTGTTCAAATTTCTTGCTAGGGCTGTTGGAATAATTGGGACAGACTTCACAGGTGTGTATTCCAAAATATTGGCCACAGTAAGAGAAGCCCAGCAAAAATTGAAGTGTAGATTATCCAGGTTTTCTGTGAAAACAATGTGAGCTCTAACAGTGAGCAGTTTAGAAAGATCCAGAGATTCTTTACTGCACAGACTCTGCTGCAGACCCTAGAAGTAAGAAAAAAAAATAGTTAAATACACTAAATTATTTTCATGTGATTACCATGATCCAAGATATATTACAATAGGAATTCAAGTCATTCATCACAGCTACTATTGCAGTAGGTACCATAAAAAGCCATTAACCCAGGTCTCCAAAGCTCACTGCTCTACTGAATATAATGAATAATGTACAATACACTTGAAAATTAGCTATGCACACCTTAGCATTGTTTTATGATGTATTAGAAAACCTGGGGTTACTTCAATTATATAAAAATTAATATAATAACAGACAACTAAAAGGCTCAAGCTGATTTGTAAAAGTTTTCTTACTTGCATTCAAGAAATATGATGGATGCATCATCATGAGAAAGTTCAGATGTGAAGCAGGATTAATTTGTATTATGAAATACACACTAAAACAACTACAGGGAAAAGTCTACAGGAATGGAAAGTGTATTTAGTAGATTACATGTCTACAGCAGAGCACACATTTCAGCTATGGCTGCTAACCTACAGAAGGCTTTACACGTTTTGGGCGGGTCACTTGCCTAGCAACACCTCAGCAACAACTGCCCAAATACTGCACCTGATTAATTACAGATTTGAGGGAAAAAAACCCAAAGAAGCTGTTTTCTCTTGTTTAAGTAAATTTGCTGCAATTACTTTGTTTTGTCAGTTTTGGTGGTTAGACCAGCTGAAAAACTTCAGTCAGTCAGCAAGATTTTCATCCCAGATTAAAGACTGTGTGATCCTTAAACACCTGTGAGGATTAACTGATTTTGCCAGTTTCCAATATACTTTTCAATGACACTCAAGCAGCTCATTTCACACAATTAACCACATACTCTTGGTTCAGCCGTAACCTTGCTGTGCTGGAAATCAAGCTCTATGCACAGTCCAGCGTCCTGCCTGGCAGACAGTTCACTGTTTAAGAGACCCAAAACGTGCTAAGAGTTGCCTACCTTGAAAGCCAAGCTGATATCTTCAGCACTGTGCACTATTATATTATCTGAACAAGGCCCCCAGGCATCGACTGTACATGGAATCAAAAAGTCTCCAGGAAGGGATGCAGTCGGAATTTTGCCTGATCCACCAGCAACTTCTCGGCCCGGATCAAAGCGATCTATTGTTAGCGTTATGCCTTCCCCATCTTCAAAATAAATAAATGATGTTAGAGTACAAGAGCAACAACTCAGGCTCCTTAACAGCTTACTCAACACACCAATACTGCCTGTCTACCTCATGTTTAGAATTACCTTCATCTACTGCCAGGGTCCCAAGCAAAAAACAGGAAAGTGATTTCTTTTCATTCTGCTTAGCATGGCGATAGGCAAGCCGCAAGGTTTTCTCCACCAGAGATATTTTGGGGTTTCTAAAAAGAGACAATAAGCAAGTTTAAGTCACAAACTCTTTTTAATGCTTGTTTTTAAAAAGTATCACTTATCCATATGGGAAGAAAATGGAAAGACATTTATAAGTTAGACTGATGCACTTTCAAGCCACTGGATTGTGTTACATAAAGGAAAGGAGTGGAAAATCCAGTGAAAATCCCTATATGCTTATAACAAACACACTGCTTCCATCTCCTTTGGGCCTTGTCATACAACAGAATTAAAAGACAAAGTGATGCTTTGCATCACACAAGCCGTAATTTATTTTAACCTTTAGCTTCCCCAAAAGCTTATCAATACCTGTAATAGGTGACATGTGCGCCAATGACATCGCCCATGGGGACTGGGTCCCAAAGTGCACACTTGGACAGAGGGAAACTGAAAGGGACCATCCTCTTGGGAACAAATCTGGGAAGATCATAGAAATAATTAAAAAAAAAAAAAAAAGCTTAAGGTACATCATTATCTTACAGTGTTTAAAAGAAGGAACAAAAGCATGACACAGTAAGAAAACGCAGAAACAGGATACATAAACTGTTGGTACTTTTTTTGTTTCAAGTCCAGGCCAACAAAGCAGAAACTTTGTCCCACGAAGTTGTCAGAGTTACAAAGTCAATACAAAACCTTTATTGTCCACCTGAGAGTTTCTTTGTGCAACCTTGGAAGGTGTGTAGGCCAAAATACAAGCTTGCAGACAAAGCTTAAGGAAAAACTGCTTGGATATAGTTTAGGGAGAAAAAGATTTATCACTAATTAGAAACTCCCATGGCACAAAAAAACTGATTTAGCAAATTTAACACTAGATCAGCTTCCCAAAGCCCTGTTTTAGTCTTCATATTTCAAATGAGCATTCAAACCACTTAAACTTTGAAGACTTCTGAAATAAAGCCTTGGGTTAACTCAAATAGTATAGTGCAAAACTTGCAGTCAGACTTCAAAAAGCCCTGAAGAAATTAGTATGCAATCACATAAACCTATTAACACGAGCAGGATTAGATTTTTTGAGATGCCTAAACAAAGCAACATACAAAACAATTGACAGCCCATATAATTTGGCAAATACCTCAATACCTTTTAACAAATAAGCAAGAAGTCTCTTTGTAGTTATCCCAAGCATGAAACTTTGCCAAGCAAAGGTGCTTCCTCTGCATTTCAGCTTGCCAGGAAAGAACTTTATTTTTAAGGCAGTCCTCCAAGGAACTCAGCCACCTCTGACGCTTTCAGGGACAGTTAATTAAGTCCTCTTAAAAGCCAAATGCCCAAACAAGCCTCAAATTTAAGCTTGCAAAAGAGGAATTTTTTAAAGTCCCACTGTTTCAACTTGACAAGCACAAAGCAGAAGCCCACCCCCGCTCCTCCCAGCTCTTTATACCCACTCGCAGAGGGGCAGCGGGCACGCTGTGCCCGGCGGGACTGGGGCAATGCGGGCGCTCCCGGCGCCGAGCGGGTACCTGAGATCCGGGCCGGGCCGAACGGCGTCCGGGCAGGGCCGCAACTCTGCTCTCTCCTCTTCTCCCTCTCGCCTGCGCGGGGCCCGCCCGCTGCAGCCCCCGGCTCGGCCGGACAGCGGCCGTGAGGGAGGAGCGGCACCGATGACGGCTCCGGCTCCAACCCCAGCTCCGAGTCCGGCACCGCCACTCCCGCCGCGTCCCGCCCGCCC
>VWZV01010993.1:3367-14312 GCA_013397155.1 Irena cyanogastra
GGGGGGGTGGGCTAACTTAAGAAATTGTTCTTGCAGTTATATGTAAAATTATTATTTCACTGTTTTTTGGTGTATCAAATTATTTCAGGTCATAGATGCCTACTTAAGTAATAAATAAAGCTTTTATTCCTCTCTGATCTTGTTCGTTTTTCAGGTCCATCTTGTCTGGAGAGTTTACTAAGGTATAATCTTATCGAATGATGTTCTTCATTGCTCAATTTTTAAGAAAATTTGAAGCCAATGGAGTTAATCAAAATTTTTCCCACAGTTAAACTGTAAAAAACTGCTTTGACCAAAAGGAGCAGATTTGCAGAAATGTATTTATTTGGTTCAAAATTTCTCACATCAATACTTTTAAATAAAATGTTACTTAAAAAAATAAAAAAGAAAATTTTGCAGAAAAAAATATTTATATCTTAAATTTTTATATTCTAAGGTTCATTCCTTTTGTGATTTGAATTTATTTTTTTCTTTGAGATTTTCTTTTTGGTAGGGTTTTTTTAATTGGTCTTTTGTTTTGCTTTTTCAAGAAG
Organism: Irena cyanogastra; assembly: GCA_013397155.1. Taxonomy (NCBI): domain Eukaryota; kingdom Metazoa; phylum Chordata; class Aves; order Passeriformes; family Irenidae; genus Irena; species Irena cyanogastra. The sequence goes on from VWZV01010993.1 coordinate 3,901, forward strand.
GTTTCAAGTTTTGGGGGTTTAATTGGTGCTTTAAGAGGAAGAAGAACTGAAAAAAAATCATAATTAATTATTAAATCGATGCAAAGAAGATACAATTCTAAAAATGTTAAATAAAATATTTTGGGCTATTTTTTACAATTATTTTTTCAACTTATATAACTGCATCAAATATCATGGATTTGCTTAAATACTACCAAGGTTCCATTTACAATTACTGGATCTAAAAAAAGGAATAATCTTTCCCTTTTAAAAATAAAACAGAAGAATGGTCTTAGTGAAACTATTTCAGTTCCAATTAAGTTTCTACCAACAATTAATTCCAGTGGAAAGATGACAGATTTCATCCCATATGAAGAAAGAACAATTTAAAGATACTTGGATACATTTCTGATTTCTACACCTGACATGTGCTTCACCCTATGGTTTATTTGGATTTAAAAAAAAATAGTCTATCTTGGATTTTCCATGAAAAAGAAACACAAATGTTCTAACTTCTGCACTAGGCAAAACTGATAAAAAAGTCAGTTGTCTAAACATACATTAGCAATTTTTTGCACAAAGAAAGTAGTTTCTGTCTTTCACTGCAGTAGTTTCTTGTGGTGAAAGACTTACAAACCATGTAAAAAATTTGTAATTCTGTTATATACCTTATTTAAGATCTAAATATGTATGTATGTAAATATGAGACTCATCTAAACTCCCATTATACTTGAGAGACTTGTAGTCAGTGTATACACTTAACTCCAGAGAATTATGAAAAAGAAAAAAATATTCTGACCAGAGTAAATCTTTATGAGGGGCTTCTGTTCAGCTGCCCATGTACCAGAATCTAAAGCCATGTGTAGAATGTGACATGGAAGAAAATGGAGATAAGGCAGGGGGCCCAGGAGCATTTCAGATGGGTCTAAATAGCCGTGAGCAAGTGAATCAGGTATAAAATTCCCACCTCTACAGTCATCAAGTACAAACATTGAAATAGTATGGCAGTTCCTTCCATAAGAATGTCTCAGAGACACATCCCAGTTTTCTGTCAATTGTAAACAAAGGAAATGGGTAGAAATAATTAAATGTTATTTTTCTTTGTTTCTTTTTTGTCTTTATATGCTGCCTTGTTTTACTTCATTCTTTATTGTGGCATGGAATTTTAATTGTACTGTCATTAATTCAAAGGCATAAAACCCTCAGGAAAATGTACATGGCATAATGCCAAGAGTGTAAATACTCTGTTTCTGGACAGGCTTGTAAGCATCCAGGAATGGAAGCAAAAGGGAAAAATAAGTGTTCAGTTTTGTTTCTAACATAATATCTGACTGTTTTGCTTTGGATGTGAGGGATGACTAAATGTTTTATATTCTGATAAAATAATCTAGTCTAATTGTAGATCCTTAGAGCAGGACTTCACAAACTGCTGTATGCCTTCCTGTTCTACAAAGTGAATTAGAAAAACTTAACTATCTATTTTACTTACCATAATGATCAAATTTCAGTATTATGAACAGAAGAAATAAACCCACTTCTTCTTATGCCACCCCTGACCATCTGGTAGTTTTTATGTCTCATCCAGAGGAGCATGACCCACAGTTTTTGGAAGCATAATCATAAACACATGTCTCTCTTTGATTAGAGTGTATTTTTGGTTTTATTGATGGCAGATTGTTTATTGACTGTACTAATGAAATCTTATTTTCCAAGAGATTTTTACCACTGAGGTTGGTATTGCATGACTGGATTACCTTCAGCAGCAGAAATCCATCTGACATATTGTTACTAAATAATCAGATGAAATAAACTGTTCAAGTAAATGAAGATCAGTACATAATCCAATGGAGGATAATTTTTTTAGTAATTTGGAACTTTCTTATGCTTTTTTATAAGCTTTTAAATGACAAAGACACTGTTTAGTTCATCATTTTGCAAGTCAAAATCTGAAGGTCAAGCTGTCGCTGTTGAGCAAAGAACGAGGAAAAAGACAACCAACTCCAAGAATCAGAAGGCTTACTTTATTCTACAAGGTGACTTGTTTATATGGTCTTTCACTAATGGTTATGTGATTGGTTACATTGAACAACGCCTCTCTGCTAGCACTGGACGAGGCAGAGAAAACAATGTTTTGAGAACAGGCAGAAAGAGAAAGTAAACTTACAGTGACAAACAACATCTGTTTTTTTGAGAACAAGAAATGCATACAAAATCTCTATCGAACCTTTTCTAAAAACATGAAATTCTTCACAGAGCTGTCCTTGGGAAGGAGAGCTGCTTTGCCTTGGGAAACCAGGGCTTGCTTGCTGAATTTCTCTAAGTGCCACCGAGTGCCAGCCCCACATCAAGTTGTTGTAATTGCATGTTTTAACCAACCCAATTCCTTTGGCTTTTATGGTGTGATGGATATAAAATTATTTTATGTGATTAAAAGCTTGATTTTTATATGGATAAGTGTTTAAGTGTTTGTTATAATGGCTAATCTTATATTCATGGATGTTTAAAATGGCCAGGATGAGATTTCTCTCCATCATTGCCACAGTATGTAACTTATAAAGGAAGACTAAATATAACTTTTAAAAACGCAGTCAAAACATTGATCTGTTGCAATCAGATTACTTTGATTGTCTATATAATTTTTATATTTCTGAAGAATTAATGAAATGTTTGCTATAGTGTCCATCTACTTTAGGTTAATTTTCCTATTATTTAGAAACACTGAAAAGAAGTTATATGAACCTTACTAGGATTGCCCAATTTCCTCTGCTTTCTTCCAGCTTTGTTCCTACTGCATTCCAGTTTTTCATGATGCATTAAAAATTGCTTTTTACTCATGAATATTTCTTTATATATATATATGTGGAACTATTAGACCCTCTTACTATACTTTCTGTTGCAGCACATACTAATACTCTGCAGTAAGTGGGTTTATCACCAGCAATCCTGAACCTGTTCTCTTGTGGTTTCAATAAACAAATCTGGATCCACAAATCTGGATTGCCTAAGTCCTTATTTGAATGCAATCAGACCCATTGTATTAGATTTAAAAACTGCACCGTTTGTGCATCTGTTCTCATTATAATTCTAAATTTGCTATAATAAAAAATTAAACTCAGCCATGGCCAGCCCCTCCAATCTCTGAGGACCAGCTAGAACACAAGGGGGGTTATTTTCTGCTAAATTCCTACACCATCAATACAGCACCAATTGATTTCTGCATTTTTTTCTCTTTTTTCATATTAAGATAAAAAGTGAGTATCAATTTTTTTTATTTACTTTCTTCAAACCCTTCACAATTTTATGGACCTCCACCTTATCTTCCATGGATTACTTCTTTTTAAACTCAGAAATACTTTTTCCACAGTGCAACTTTGTAGGTAAGTCACTTCATGCTTCTGATCATCCTTTTCATCCTTCTCAGAACTTTATCTAAACCTGCTATTTTTTTGGTTTTTTTCTGAGATGGCTAATTAGCACATTTTATTCAGCATGGAGTATACCACCCATGTCTATGACAGTATTTTTTTCCTTTGTTTATTTTCATTCTATACTCCTTCAATCTTATTTCTGACAAGATATTTACCTATTTAGAATTATCTTAAGATGATTTTTGAGAATGGTAATCCCTAATTCAAAGACCATCATTCTGTCTCTTCAGTTAGGGTGATAGTTACATGTGTGCTACACACTAAATTTATGAGTACTGAATTATCGTTGATATTTTTTATCACTGAATACAGCAAGTTCCCTATGCAATATTTTGCATTCACCTCTATTTTTCACTTTGAAAAATATTTCCCTGTAATATTTGGCAGGTCATTATTTACTCTCTTATATAAATACAGTGAATATCATAGGTTACTGCTTAGACCCTTCTGGGACCCCTGGGGTTAGCTCTTTTCAATGAAGAATAGAAATATTCATTTCTGTACTTTTTTTTTCTTTATTTTGCTGTCTTTTCTATCTCTAAACATATATAATCATCCATGGGAGAATTTTTCTTGGTTTTGTTGTCTTTATGAACCTTTCTGAAGAATCATGCTTTTATTATTTTCTGTATTCTTTCCCTATTTATTTTTGTTTCCATTTTATATTTTTCCCTTTCTATGTCCCTTTCTTGCTGGTTTTATTTTACTTTCCAGCCCAGTCTGTATTTTTTCTGAATATTTCCTATGCCCCTTTTGACTTTTTGCAACATTTATGATGTTTCTTTAAAAAATCCTTTTTTTCATCTTAAGGCTATATATCTCTTTTCCATTATTTTCTATATTATCTATTTTTATTTTATTATTTTTCCCCATACTTTTGATAAATATTATTTTTATTTGCTTGTTTTTAATATCCTTGCGTATTCAAATCCTAGAATCATAAAATATCTCAAGATGGAAAGGACCCTAAGTTCAAACACAATACAATGTGTGCTCTTTGATATATATACATATGTGGATTAACGAAATCTATAAAACCTTATTTTCTTCTTCTATGGATTATCACCAAATGCCTTCTGCTTCATATTCCTTAATTTTTATTGGAATCTCTGTCCTTACTTATATATATTAAATAAATTTTAAAAAATCTTCTTAAGACTCCTACTGAACAAAATTTACATTTGTGCCCTAGCAATTACTATAAATTTATTCCTGATTATTGTCCTATATATTGAAATCCCCCCAGGAAGTCTACATGTTTTCCTTATAAGATCTACTCACTAAGCTCTTATACCTGCTGCAAACAGAAATGAGTCCTACCAGCAGCCTGGAAATGCCTTTCTTGCAATGAAATTTGCATTGTGGCATTAATTTTTGAATTTAGGCATTAAGTTCTCTTTCTATAGTCTATCAATATTTCATTTCTATCCCTTTATTCTATGACCTGTGTCAGTTTTCCACAATTTTTCAATAGATATTCCACATATATTGATGCTTACTACACCAGAAAATTACACACAGAAGAGACACCAAAAATTCAGTCTCATGTAGATTTGAGACGAGCTGGTTTTCCCAAAATCAATTGTGTTTTGGCTGTGATGGTAATTGGAACATAATCCCTCTGTCTTTACCTAAAACTGTGAGTTTTCCACCTTATTTTCTATTCTGGGTAGGGGCAGTGAAAGAGCAGCTGGCAGGGCATCTAGCAGTTGGCGAAGATCAGCCCACCATAGCAGTTATGGCTTGCTTATGGAGCTTACTGAAGACAAGAGAAAAAAAATAAGGGGGGAAAAAAATCACTTTCTTTGGGACCACCAGAGATTTTATTATTTCGTTTACCCAACAAAACTGCATACTTTGCTACAGTAGTTCTTCAGTACTTCCTCAGACTAGTTGAATTTGATTTTCATTTGACAATGTTACTATTTTGAAATAAAAGAATCATGAGTTGAAAGGTCAAAAAGAACATGGAAGAACCCAGTTTAATATTATGAAGCTGAATTGTAGAATTTTACTGCAGATCTGATTTTGTGCTGTGAAACTGGATCTAAAGCTTTGAGTTTCTAAGTTCGGGCACACAATACAAATCTCATCTTTGTACTGGACTTCTTCGTCTTCAAAATGTCATGAACCATCTTAATAACTTTAAATTGCATTTTTTTAAATATTATACCATTTATTTCTGACATATTTCTTATGCTTACCTCTACTGTTCCTACATTACAATAATTATTTTTCATTCTTCTGTTGTGTATAAGTCAGTTTTGAGCTGATTTGTTATAATAAATTTGCAATAAAATATTCACACAAATAAGCATTTTCCTACAAACTGTGATTCAGACACTTGTTAGGGGCAAAAGATGAAGCAATCACATTTGGTCACTACTGTTAATTTGGACACGATGAAACCTTGTGGTTAAAGAATATTCTTCACCCAGTAGGTACCAAAGTGCTCCTCAGAGAAGGATCATCCAACCTTGTTTTACTGGTATTATTTGTTGTGCCCATTTATAAAGAGATTAGAGGAAGCTGCACATACACATTCATTTACATTTGTATCTCAGGTTTGCTTACACACTCATTTCCTTTGGCAGATAATTTTATTTCTTTTCAGTTTAGAATTAGCGATGCGTTTTTCTTTCCTCTTTTTTTTTCCTTTTTAAGTCATTATCTTTGATAAATGGTCTAATTGGACTGTATATTTGCATGGCTAGTCTTACCTTGCATATTGTATGTGTGCTAATACTTGGGAATGTAATGCATAATTAGAGTAAGCCTCTTTTTGTTTTCCTTTTTGTTTTTCTTTCTTTTCATTTGTTTAGGGTTTCTATACAACTTCCCACATAAGATGGGGTGCAATGGATGGAGCAGAAGAATACATTAAACCATAATTTATTCACTAAATATATTATGAAATATGATGACTCTACTATTTCTATGACCCTTTCACATCTCTCTCACATATTTTTTTACCTCAAATTACATCCTTCCTCAGATCACTCAAGCTTTACAAAATAAGATTATTTGTTTGAATATCAAATATGTCATGAGATTGGAATAGATAATGAAGCACTTGAAAGTTAATTAAAGGTCCCACATAGGTGAAAAATAATAGTATTGTGAGGTGATAAATAACATTCGTTATCATTTTGTAATCCTAAACTTTTACTATGATGAAAAAAATGAGGACCCCATGAATTCACACCTATTCTAATCTCAACTTCCTTAGATGGCCCAAAAACCAAGTGCATTGGCTCTTTCACTGTATCTCTAAATTTTATTTTCTGTTTCATATGTCAGGCTTTAAAGTCCATTTTTAACTCCTTCTGTTTGTGTCTAATCAAAGCAGGAGAATACTTACCGAGGCAATATTGTCAATAAATACCCAACTCTCCACAAGAGCTCTTCTGGTGGTGCCTAACCCTCAGAATAGAATTCCTCTTGGCTTCTGAATTGGAAGAAAATGAATAATCAAAGAGCTGGCCCTTGTTGAAATGAAAGGTTTGCAGCAAGCTGTGCTGTAATGTCACGTTGTGCTGCTGCCCTTGTGCTGTGAAGTTACCCACAGCTATATGCATGTCTACAGCTCTGTAAGGGGAATGAGAGCAAAGGAATTGACCTTTCTGGTTAAAACAGAAGTAAAAAATTGCTAATTTGTATTCCTCTGATTCAATTCAAGCCTGGGGATTCATCTGCTGTGAGTTGTTTCTAAATGTTATTATTGTACAGAAGGAAAGAAGAAAACCCAACCAGCAAAATTCATTAAGAAAAGGGATGATTTTTGAAAGTGCAAAGTGTAGCTTTTGCCTGCTCACATTGCATAAAACAGTAAAATTTTAAAAATGCTGAGACTTGAATGAATAGAAGCAATCTAAATTAACAGATCTGAAAATTAATTTCTAGATCTATTCGTGAGAAAAAAATTAATATTTAAAGTGATTGGTATATTTACAAAATTTCATTAATATAATACAATTTTTTTTTTGCTTTTGAATAAATAAGTTTTAGCCAGTCTTGACAGTTGAATGAATGGCTTTAGAGAATGTGTTTTGACTATAAACTACTTATACATTATACAAAAAGTCAGCTCAGTGTTATAGATGTGAGCTGATGATCCTACAGGAAGCACAGGGTTGAATATGTGCAGCAGCACATATTCATATTCAGTACATGCACATAGTAGAAAAGAGTACCTAATAAAAAGCATTTTGAAGCATTTTTAACAGAAATTTTGCTGCTAAGTAGATTTGACAAACAGGCAAAATCTAGGAATCAGAACTTGTTGCATTCTGTGCCACAAGAACTGAGTGCAAGACTGGGGGAAGTATATCTGAAATGCAGTTAAAATAAGCCTAAAAGTTGTTTAAAAAGAGCAAGTGAAACAAACAAAAACTTGATGGATTTCATTTAAAGCATAAGATGGCAAAATCAGTCTCAGATTACTTACCTTATGCATCTTATATCTAGCTAAGTTGTTACTAAAAACAGAGCTGACTGGGCAATAATTTTAAATTCCGATTTTTAAAAAAAATTTATACTGCAATCTGAATTTACTTTTATTATCCATGTAATATTTTCAATGTCATTTAAAGAAAAACCTTTGACAAAACAAACCCAGGTTTTTATTACATAATTACTAAAATGTTTGTAAATTAATTTAAAATATTTACAGAAAATGTTTTTAAAATTCCTGACCTATTTTAGTTTTTGAAAAAGAAGTAAGGTCACTCTCAGCAACCTTTCTCTTAAAAAGGTTTGCCTCCAATTATTTTTATTTTAATGAAAACTCTGGCTATCTGTAGATAACACATTTTTTTGTGGAAGATCAGACAAAAACTCCCATTTACTGAAAGCAGAGTATCCATTTTATGTAAACCTTTTAAAAGAAAATCTTTTTGTATAAACTATACACATTAGAAACATCCAATCATTTCTGTTGAAGTCACACATTTTTCCTCTTCTGGCTTGTAACTAACAAGCTGACAAAATTTGAAAAATAACACATTGTGGAAGGACATTTAGAGCCCAAAAGTAAGTTACTTTTATGTGCAGTATCCCCAGAGCTGCATCTTGTCTACAGACCATCATAGGTCAATTCAGCAACAGACAAGCTGAAATTTAAGGGCAACTTTTAGGTTATTGTTATCACCTATCATTGATATAACCCAGCTGAAATAAACACATTTTCAAGGAAAAAAAAGGACAACATTTTCTGGTTTAAAATATAATCTACTTTAAGACTCGTTCTGTTTTAAATCTATTTTTTTCCTAGTGAAATTATTGTACATTTGCAGCCTCAAATATTGGCAGTTAGTCAAATGGCTATTTTGTGTCATGGTGCCTCTTTCATTGGCCTTAAATCCATAAAGAAATTATAAATGGAACAGCATTTAAAACACTTCACTTACTCAGAGGTGAATTTTCAGTGTCCCTCTGAGATGGAACAGTAAATTTGATTCATTAAGTTAATTATGTGTATATGTAAAGCATTTTCCAAAATGATTTCTAAAATCTACACAAGGTCATAACAGGTCTTTTTATTTAGGCATTAAGTTTAAAAACCCCAATGCTTTGAAAAAAATTGCTGTACCATATAAACATTCCTATATTATATAATATATATTGACATACACTTTATTCACCTTTTGCATTTCCATAATAACCCCAAGCATGCTATTCACCCATGAAGTTTATATATACCATTTCCATCTAGTGCATATTTTACTTTAGTAATAAAAAGCCTGTTTATGTCTTCATCATAACTTTGAAAGCCAATTACGACTACATCTCTTGAAAATTTACTCTGGTATGGTTGTTAATCTGAGGTTCCAGCTCAAGAACAAACCAGGTTTCGACAATGCCATTACAAAAAGAAGCTCAGCAGCTTTCTTTCCTCAAACCAGCTTATTTCTTTGAATACTTTACCAGTATAGTAAGTGCATATGTGACCATAAGGCAGAATTTAGTCATTTATAAAGATTACTATTTGTTATGTCACTGCAGCCTTTTTGCAGGAATTTTTCTTACTCAATATTCTCATCATACTCTAACAGGGAGGGATGTATCTCTATTAATAAAGCAGAAAAGCAGCTGTGAAATAACATTTTAACATAAGGGAGGTAAAACTTTTTAGTTTCAAGTCTCAGGAGTCCAGTAAAGGGAGGAACAGCTGGAGTATCTGACAAGATATTGAATATTGCTACACACAGACAGTTTCTGGGTAGTTTGGCCAGAATCTCTTGCATCTCTTGCAATCTCTTGCAATCTCTTGCATCTCTTGTCCTGTTTATAAGGTAACCTATACTGAATGGTGACAAAAAAGAAAAATCGTTTTGCTTTACTTTTGTCTTTGCAGTTTGTGTCTTACAACATATTCCACTCCTTCTGTTAAAAAAAAAAAAAAGTAAAAATATGTGTGTGGGGTAGAATTCTTTGCAGACAGAGAGGAAAACTATGGATAAACTTCAGCCTGATATCAGCCTGGGAAGTTTTGCTTAACTGGAAAGTCTTAAAATACCCCCATTAAACACAATGTAAAAATATCAGCAATAAATAGATGAAAGTGATGCAAATTTTGAAGTAAGCTGAAGACCATTTTTAGTTTAAGACTGATTGTTTCAAGGTCTATTCAAATGTTTAGGAGCTCCATGTCATAACTCAAAAATCTAACAGAAGTGCACAAAAGGACATTTTAGTGTAAAAGGAGTTTGCATGCTATGAGTGGTGATAAAACACTGGCTTTGGGGAGAACCCATTCAAGCTATCATGCAAAAATATGAAAGAGGGTTGAAGAGAAGATGGTTGTGTTTTCACTATGAACTCAATGATATAAACTCCCAAGATAGACTGATGTTCCTAATTGGAAAAGAAATTAAACAAAAAACAGCATCAAAAAAATCAACAATAAAAACCCCCACACCCAAACCAATGAACAAAACAACCAATCTGAAAGGATCAGAAATACTCAGATGACACAGAACAATGAAATAGACAACTGATACAGCT
>VWZV01010993.1:15424-61816 GCA_013397155.1 Irena cyanogastra
AATTAGCTGCTGAAATTATGCTCAAAATGTAAAAATAACTGTGGCAGTGTCTATAAAAACAAACTTCCCTCATCTCCATATAACTCAAACCAGTTGCTTCCCACTGCATTTAATCACAAGTCAGGATCTCCTATGAACCGCACATCAGTCTCATACTATCTCAGAAACACTCTTCTGCATGTAGGTTGGCATAAAATGCAAGTTTTGAGGTGCAGAAACATTTAATAAGGAAATGCTTTTCTAGAAACATCATTGCTCTGTACAAATTTCTGAGAAGGGGAGTTGGAGAAGGAGGTGCTGAACTCTTCTATTTGAGGTCGAGGACTCATGGCAGTGGCTCAAAAACACTTTGGGGGAGGTTCAGAGTCAACATTATGAAATATTTCTTTACTGAGAGGGTGGTCAAATACTGGTTACAGACTTCCTAGAGTGGTAGTCGATGTCTCAAATGTATCAGTGTCTGAGGCATTTGGACAAGGCCCTTAGCAACATACTTTAACTTATGGTCAGCCCTAAATTAGTCAAGCAGTTGGACTAAATGATCATTACAACATCACTTTCAACTGAAATATTCTCTTTTCTTTTCTTTTCTTTTCTTTTCTTTTCTTTTCTTTTCTTTTCTTTNTTTTTCTTAAATAAGAATTGCCAATGAGAAATATCAATGTGGAGGCATTGTACAGCTCTACCATTTTAATGCAAATCATAGGTCACGTGTAGGAGCAGATTTTGTCCCTGTACCAGATAACAAGAGCTATGAAGCTGAAATGAATAAAGGCCACCTTACCAGCTTGGTTCTGATGCAACATGATTCAATTTGCCTTGTCAATATTTCTGATGATATTATGTACAGCAATATCTGCCTCACGTGTATGTACAAGATCATGCCTCCTTTCCAAATTCCTTTTTCTTGAAGTCTCCTTCCTTTTTTCTGGTCATAATTTTTCTCCAAAACACCATTACCTTCTTCTGATCTAAAGATTTCAAGAAAGATTTCCTCTTTGTTTTAATTTTTACAGAATCGTAGAATCACATAATAAACTAGGTTGGAAAAGACCTTTGAGATGATTGAGTCCAACCTGTGATCTAAATTACCTTATCAGTTAAACCATGGCAATTTTTCATGTCTTCTGTTCCATTTATGACAAGCCCACCATCTTGAATAATCAATCCCTGTGTCCTCTGTCAGAAAAAGTGAATTTCCACCTCCTCAGTGATAATTTTAACTTGAGAACTGATGTCTTTGTAGTAAGATGGTCTCTTTGCCTAGAGGGCTTGTAGAGATCAGTGGTACAAAAGGACAGCAGGAAATTTTCCTAATTAGTATGTGAGGATCTCTGATGAAATTTAAGAAATATGTTGATTTTTTGAATACTAACATATATTCAGAAACCAAACCATATTTTCCTTTACTATGGCACCTATAACAAGTATTATTATAGCTAATGATTACAAATGTTAGGTTCCACATATGGTCTTTTGTCCAAAGTATTAGCAAATAAATGTCAGAACAGCTGTGTGTCTGTTGCAATATTTTATTTGAAGATGAAAAGGTGACTTGACTGCTCAGGCTTAATTACCTCTGAAACAAAGTGTCATGAACAGTGAAATAGGCATTTTTGTCATCCAGAAGGAAAAAAATCTATTTTTTTTTCTTTTCTGGATAAATCTCAAATGCAGGCAGAAGGAACTTCTGAAGAAAACGCACTTGATCACAATGTTACTAGATATTTGACACATGAGTACCAATACAAGGCCACAAATTTTGCAAAAGTCTGCTTCTAAGGACTGAGATACAGTACTTAGCTTACTGGCCTACTGTCAGTGAAAATTATGAAGGTGTAGTATTTTGTTTTTCCCATTGGCTCTATAGTGTGCAATTTGAATAGAGAAGACTGTGAGGAAAAGTAGAAATAAAAGAATTGTAAAGTAACTCTGTATAAATAAGCTAAATACTATCTCAAATTGTGATGTCTCTGTAGACTCTTCCATTAATAAATATCTAGTTTAGTTTCAGATGCATTGAGTTCCATGAATAAAAGAAATATTACAGGCTTACTTGTATTTGTCACACAAATATATAAGTATTCAACTTACCTGCATCAACCAGGCTTTTTTTTTTCCCTTTAGTGAGAAGACATTCTGTATTCCTCAAAGATAAAGTTGAAAATCAATGGAAAAAATGTATTTTTTGTGGAAACATGTACCTTAAATTAAGCGAAAATTCATAGTATTTGCATAGATACTCTTCTATAACCCTCCAATATACTGCTATAAACTCCTGTTCAATGTATGTCAGTGTGCTATGCTGAAAACATAAATTCCAATATGTTTGTGCTTCCTTGTGTCTGGCTTTGTTGTAACAACATTGGCTTCTGCAGCAGTTTTGAGATTTAAATGTAAGTTATATCTTCTTGCAAGATATTAATGTAGCCTATGCAACTAAAGAGTCATTATACTGCTTATTATTATGTGCATGCTAATGTTGTTTTCTATCCAACTATAGTTGCTTTTTATTAAACAACAGAGAAAGGTCACTCTAAAGGTTATACCAGCTTTGTTGTGACAGTATTTAAGCTGCAGTGCAAGCTTCCCTGATGTCCTGAGAGACTGTAAAATATATTGTTATATTTTCATCTACTAATTGCTCCTTCAAGTGACCTGGTTGTAGAGAAAGTATCTCAGCTTTTATTACATATACAGACAGATATGTTTCTCTGCATACTGCAGAGGACTGTAAACACGGGATGAATAAAGAAGAAGAAAACTGACAAACAGCAAACAACAAAAAAAAACAAACAAAGGCACAGGCTGTCACAGGTAACCTTGGGACTATAAATAGCTCACAACTGCTCAGTTAGAGAAACGCAGCCTTGGGACCTGGACAAGAAACAAAGAACAAGTTTCTGATGTACATGAAAAATACATAGTAGATAAAGATGTAACATGGCTTTCCAAGGGTACACATAAACATGTACACATAATGATTTTAACTGTTGGTATTATTGACAATACACATTTTGCTTTCTTTTTTTCCATAACAGTGTTTTGAATACAAAACTAAGAGGTCTGAGTTTCTTGATTATTACACAAATAGTGTTGCAGCAAAAATTGAATGAGAGGGGATATAGAAATTATTAACTGAGATGAAGCACCTAGGCATGTAGGGCACAAAATCACTACAATTTCTTTAATATATAAAGAGACAGGAATAATTTCTAATACTGAGCAAAAAACCAGGCACTTAGATAGTCTCAGACAAAATATAATTGTTTTTGTAACTTCATTTACCAAAGCTTCTAATCACAAGAGATAACACTATGCCAAGTTTACCTGTTGCCATTCTTGCTCTGATTTTGCCTTGTTATGGAACAATAACTTTTAAACTGAAGCAAAATCTAAATAGGAAAGAAAATCCTCAGCCTAAAATAGAAGGGAAAACAAATCAGATTTACCTGATACAGACTCTGTTCTCTGGCTAGATCACTCACTATATGTTTTTACAGTACCTAAACAAAAAGACTACCATTCTCATTAGAATGCCTGAGTACATGCTTTGTTCTCAAATTTGCTTTGCAAGCATATCACAGTAATTATAACAAATGCAACACAAACACATCTATTTCTGGCGACAGCTTTTCTTGTTAGTAAAATGTTCCTCTATTAAATGAAGCATTTCTCCTAGAGACAAAAATGTGTGTTAAAGGTCATTTCCACTGCAAGAAGTGCAGATTTCTACATAGCATTTTAGTAATATTCTTTCATTGACCACATTCCCTCAAGCAATAAGCAAAGCACAGCTAGTACTTTTTTTTTTTTTTTGCTTTTGCCATCAGTTTAGTGTCTGCAAACTATAGATGCTCACTGGATGCAGCCCTCAGAATTCTTCGTTTGCTTTAAAAACATGATGGAAAGGAAAGTAATTTGACATCCTTTTCTTCACAACTTAACGATTTCTGTGTCACCTTCAGATCATTGTTACAAAGAAAAGCCCTGTAACATTACAGTCGTTGTCTACCTCTTATTTATTCAATGTATTTAATTTAGTCTGCAAAAGACAGAACAAAGTCTGCCTTCCTCCACTCTCATTTCATAATGAGTTCTTCTCTCTGACTCTGATCTCTATTACTTCTGAATCAGGAGTTTTGCTGGTCATCTGTGAATGTATACTGGTTCAAGAAAGGACTCCTCCTATCCCCTAAATTGCAACCAATGAGCTGTTTTTGCTCATTAACTTCACAAAAAATTGACACTGACTTCAAAGACCTTTATTCAAAGGGCTTAGCTTTCATATTTTATGTGTGCTTTACATGCAAGTAAGACACTTCACTTCCTTTTGAACTACTTCTCTGCTTTTCTGTGAAGCACAGACAAGAGCATGTCTCTTCCTGCAAACTGCTGTGAGACAATGTAATGTATTTTTTATTTCTTTGAGTATGTATATAAACAAGATTTAGTAGAATATCAGATGGAGCTTTAATTAATTATTACATGACTACTTTAGCAGTCTCTTACTTAAAAAATTGTCCTTCCATGAGAAAGCCATACATTTACAAGTGCATTGCAGTTTCACAATCAACTATGGGCTTCTGAAAAGTCACATTGGAACTGCATGTGCATCACATATGCTACACAGACCAAGCAAAGAATGGGTGCTGAAAATACCAGTTATCAACAGCTCTAGAGCCAGCGCCAAGTAATCACCTCTTCAGCTTCCAGTTAATAGGAAATCTGATCACAATTGGCAGAACGAAGGGCATGGACCTCCTGGAACATGTGAAAAATGTAGTACTGCACAGGGAAAAAGATCTCAGAATTTGGTGTTTCTCTGTGCGTATCATCATGGTCTAGTCCTGCCCAAACTAGTCTGGTAATGAAACTGCAGATTAGTGGCAACTGCCTGTTTTCCAAGAGAGCCATTAGAAGTATGTAACACACAGTATTGCTGTCCAGCATTACGTCTGGATTAGCAGCAGTTCCCAAATGATGGTGGTGGTGGTAGTGGAGGAGGATTTTTTGTGGTAACTTCTGACTCTACTTCCTGTAATACAACTCCAGTTGCATCTGCTTCCTCCGACTTTGAAAACCTTTCAGGTGCCTGTGGGCAATTAAACTTGCGTAAGTCTCTTGTTATGCACATGTATCCCAGAACACAGAATGTCAGTCTATAATTTATGTATTTACTTTTATTCTGATGCCCACAAACCTATATCTGCCTGAAGAGCTAGTTTATACTAGCAAAAATTCAATTTTTGCTGCAAACACTTTCTTCACAGAAGTGTCTATAAAAGAAAATAAGGGTTTTTGAGACTTAAAACAGTTTCTGAATTCCATCATTAACAAAAATCTTGTATCCTGATCCTTTTAAACCTATTTTTATGGCCTACTTTTGTCTCAGATTCAGAAGAATAAATAACCATTACTGTGAACTGTATGATTTTTGCTTTCTACATATTTCAGATTAGATCATGTAATAAGGTTAGAGAAATTTTCTTATAAAATTAGTTTGCTCTGATACAACGGCTAGCTGTACTGGGATTAATTGTTTGCATTCTAGTCACAGATAGTTTAGCTCTTGCTTTAATTTAAGTGACTTTGTTTTAATCACTCATATGTATTTTTCTTTTTTTTTTCTTATTTTCATTTTTTTTTTTGCCAAGTTATGAATATTCCTATCCCCCCAAAAAAATCTCATAAAAATTCAATGGACATCAACAAAGGTAAAAGTATGGAACTGGGTCATATCAGTAACATCTCTGTGTACCACATGGGACGCAAACAAATAAGGAAGAATTTCTAATTAAAAAAGTCAATCCTTTTGTTAAAATTTAGTCATCAAGATATAAAAACATAAATAGCCTTTACACTACAAAAACCAGGCTTCTACTATTTGGAGGTTTTCAGAGGTGGGGATGGGTGGTAACAAAAAAAAATCTGATCAAATCAAATCTTGATAAAACAATTTTTTTTTATCATATAGATCAATTTTTTTAATGGGCATAGTCTGCCCTATTCCTTTTTCTGCAGGGCAAATTTCCACAGAATTTGCCTTAGTTCCACAGAACTAAGCTGGTGTAGACAGCCCAGACTCCTGTCCTATTCTCAGTAGTGTAAATATATTGAGGTAGAATACTGGCAATGAAGGAACCAGCAGTGTGTTCCAGTTTGTAAATAGCCAAGAGTTAGAGACACCAACAGGTGGCATTTTTGGGCACTGTCCACCTGGGCTCAGATCCTGTACTGCATTTTCTAACTGGCAAGGCATCACGCTGAGTATTAATGTATTGGCTCCAAATTGCAGAGCTGACCAAGTCATTGATGCCAAGACATTAATACTTCTTGTGAACAGAAATTAAGCTACATTCTGCACCAACAAAGTCAATGAAATCATTATGACTTCTGTCCATTCAGAAAGTAAGTCTCAGGTAGGAGAAATGCTATTCTGAAAATGTAAAAAAAAAAATCACATATGCAATATTTTTTAAAATTAAATTTTTATCTAAAGAGGATAACCTGCTCCTCCACCCTATAATTCTTAACATCAGAAATAAATACTAGCATATACATGTGAATGCTGTCAAAAAGAAGATGAGTAAGATCAGTCCAGTAGCTTATAAGAAACTGTGAAGATGAGAAATGGAAATACATATATTGTTTAATCCAATCTGATGTGGCATAGAAAAATCCAGAACTTTAACAAATTCATAGAGGGAGTTTCATGAGATGATCATTGAAACTATCATACTGTCTATGCCAACCAAATACATCTTCTGACCTTTTCAAAGTAGACTAATTCTCGGCAAGCTCATGAGAAGGTCATTCCTGTAAGACCTCCTACGCTACAGCTGACAAATATGTCAATGGTTTCATTCTTGTTTCAGGATCCAATACTCTCTGACCAGGCTCTTTCAGATACTCTGCACAAGGAAAGTTTAAAGTTTTAATATCAAATTTACTTTCTTGAAGATGTTGGGGCTTTGATGGGGCTTACATGGGGCTTATTTACACAGTGAGTTGATCAGGCAGGATATGCAGCAGCATACTGAGGTTCTAACACAAGCACATACAAAGCAATTGCAATATTCACCTGGATCCCATTACAAACATAACTCCCATCACCAACCCCTATACATGTGCTGTGACAGTGCTGAGCACCCTCAGACGCTGGAAAGGTGTGTGGGAGCTCAAGTCTGTTGCTGTTTTCAAAGTTTATCCTGTTCATGGCTCAGCTTTTGTAGGCTGTGTTGCGCTGAGCCACAAATACACTTCCCCCGTGCTGGTGCAGCTGCCTCATTTACACAGTGAGTTGATCAGTTCAAACATTTTACTAAAACAAAGGTGACCATCTGTTCTTTTTTGTTTTAAATTCAGTTTTCCTTAAAACATCTCTTGTCGCTCCCTGTACTTTCCCGAGTGTCACAAGCACATTGTCTGTGATCATCTTCTCTGATCTTTCTTCCATTATAGGATTTTGGTGATTGGTTACTGTTACCGTTATCGTAACAAAANGAAAGACATTAAAACCATTAAGGTCATTTACACAGTGAGTCGATCAGTTCAAACATTTTACTAAAACAAAGGTGACCATCTGTTCTTTTTTGTTTTAAATTCAGTTTTCCTTAAAACATCTCTTGTCGCTCCCTGTACTTTCCCGAGTGTCACAAGCACATTGTCTGTGATCATCTTCTCTGATCTTTCTTCCATTATAGGATTTTGGTGATTGGTTACTGTTACCGTTATCGTAACAAAAGACACTGACACAAAAGTTGGGTTTCCAGAAAATCTACTTTTACTACAAGTTCTTCCTATTTTATACACTGTTCCGATCCAGATCGATCGGATTGGTCAAATAGTCAATACATTCTACCTGTTTGGCTGGCCAGCTCAGCATCTTAGAACAAGGAGATAGAAAGTAAGAAAGAACAGCACCTGCAGGTTGTTTAGACTAAAGCTATCATCGTTTATATTAAACTGCTCAGAACCTCACAAGCCAATCCTGGGAAAACTTAGTTTTCCCACTCTCTGATCAGGCTGTGGTAGCCACAGGTTACACTATAATATTTCTTCATGACTGCTAAAGGAAATTTCTGTTGATAAATCAGCATATTTTTGATGGTGTGTGTGGCTGGATGGTATATGTTGGAATCTATAGCAGTTTCCTTTGGTCAGTCAAAACCAAGAAGTGGTCCTCACCTATATTGCACTTCTAGGGCAAAACACAGATAAACAGAAAAAACAAGCAAACAAATTTTGGTCTCAATCCCAGAGCAGTCAAATCAATTTGGAGTAATTTTGTTACCAGGAAATATTAAATGTGCAGACAAGTGCATCTAGCAGTACCTGGGCTGTCTGAGAAGTTTCCAGTGAGTACACACCCAAATCAAAGAAAAAGAAAGGTTAAAAGACTTGTTATTAATTAAGTGTAGTTTTTTATGCAATTAAGTAACAGATGGATGATGCCAAATGGGGTGGTAAAAACATGAGTACAGGATACCTTACAATCTGTGTTAGTCCCATCACACTTTTCTTGCTCTCACAAGGTTTGACACAGCAGGTTCTCATTTTACCTACACGAGTCAAGAAGAAAGCTGCCACCACAAGTGGGTGGGTAGTGGTAGTGGCATATCATGTCTGTGGCCCCCTGATGGTGCAAAGCTACAGGTATGTTTTGCTGTCTACTGGGATATCAGGGAGCATGCCTGAATCCTGACAGCTCTAAGATATCTGCCACTTTGGCACAATTGCTCAGAAAAACGTTTCAATGCTAAAAGTCAGTTACAAAGAAATGGCCTAAGAATTTACTCCAGACTACATGGTGTCTCTAGCTATGACTTTTGGTTTGATTAACAGAAATAACCTCCTGTAGGTGACCTCCCAATTCACATTAAAAGGCCAAACAACAATCTTATCTAGAGTGATTTTGCATTAACAAAACTTTGCTCAAAACACATGTAAAACCTGGACAATAATTAAGCCTGGATTTATTGTCTCACTTTATCAATTCCGTTTGTCTTTCCTTCAGCTTTCAGTTACTATTGCTATTCTACTGGAATATAAAATACTACAATGAAGCTTGTTTGTATTTGTTTTCAAATCTTCCTTAAAAGGTGTAATCCAATACATAATAAAGAAATATGATCAGTCCTAGAGATCTTAGCATGTTCCCAGATTACAGGTTTTAGGTGGAGTACAGCCAACAAATCTATAATTTTCTCCTTTTTTTTTTCCAACAATGTATAAAACATTTATAAGTTTTCTTTTATTACAAGACTGCATCTAACACATTCAGTTCTGGCAGAAAAAAAGAAAAATTTAATAAAATGCATTTAGGGGTTTTGATATTTTCTATATATTTGATGTTTTCTACAATTTCTATTACTATAAAAAGAGGTACAGTTTAAATACATTTTTTTAGTTATAAAAAACCCGCCCAGCTTTGAGTTTTTTTGCATCTCTGAAAGTTAGAGCTAATCAAATCTCTGCTTTGTGCAAGAAAAATATTCACTTGGGGGTTTATGTTTTATTTTATAGTTGATCTGGTAATTTCTTTACCATAAGTAAATAGAATCTAGTTTTCCTTCTAAAAATTTTGTTGACTCATCGATTTGTATCCAGATTGCTCAGAAATACTTGGTAATATAATATATGATGTGACAAGTTATTTATGGCACATAGTTTGCTTACTTTGCTTACATTTAATGCATTATACAAGCAGCAAGCTCAAATCAATACCAACACAGAGGGTCAGGAACATTTTTTTCTGCAGGTAAACTTGTTTATGTGCATCATGAAATTTCTTTTCCTAATATGAATTTTATACACACACACAAGCAACAAAAAACCCAAACCCTTCATAGACAAAATATTTTATAAGAATTATATAGCTTGAAATGTATGCAACCAAATTGACTATCTTAGTACAGAAAGGTGTTAACTTTAAAAACATTATATAGTTTCTTTTGTAGAAAGGGTGACAGATTATATTAAATTCCTTAATATTCATGACTTATGTAAAAGTTGATGCTAACCATTACCCTTTCGTTGTGCATTAGTAATTTCCTGTGGTAATGCACCATATTTTGCTATCCACTTCCTTGTTCCCTATATTTCTCTGCTCATTGAAAGGACCAGGAAGCTCAGATGGACTATGTGGAGGAAAAGGGATAAGGGGAACTGCCCTTTCTCTGTGGGAGCTGGCAGTGGAGGCAAGGGGGGCATTGAGGTGGGAGAAATTACTGCCCCCATAGGACACAGCTGTGCATAGGGCATTTTTCATTCTGATTATTTTCTTGACCTAACTGCTTTGAGATTTTTCTACATAAAGAGTCATGTTTCTCATTCTTATCCCAACAAAATTTGCCTGTCCTTATTTTAAACCTCTTTTGGTGTCCTGTGGGGAGATGCCCCAGCACAGCCACTTCAAAGCTCTAAGCATCTCAGGATCCTTCACAAGCCCAAGCTACAGGATGTAGAGGGAGAAATAACATCTGCGTTACTGCAGTCTGGAGGACTGCGGTGTGGCTAACTGTAGGCAGCAGTCCTGATGCATTTTATTCCCACTACAGTGATCTGTAATTCTCTTCATTTATTTCCATGGTATATACATTTTGGCACTAAGACTAACTCTGTCACTGTTAGTCATCTATCTTACCTATTTGCCACTTCATTCTACAGTGGCAGAAAAAAATACATTTTTTTCTCAGTGCACCCAACTGGTTTTTTTAGAGAACTACATTCAACAAGGTATGTGAAAAGCTTTTCTTTTTCATGACATAATATATTTGACCTTCCTAAAACACATCACCCTTTTACTGTTAACTTGCGAAGTGATGGTTTAGGCTGTTCTGCATATTGTTACAGAAGTAATCTGTAATTGCAAAGGAAATGCCCATTTCGGCAGGTGAATCTGTTTGTCCTAGTTAAAGAAATATTTGACATATTCAAATAGGGAAAGCAATGTTTAACTGTTGATTTCTGTGCTTTCACTTTTATTTGCAGTGCTGCAAGGATGCGTACCCTGTTCTAATAAAAACGTATACTCTTTGAACTCACATAGTCAGAGATGTTTTTGTTTTTAAAGCTCACATGAACCACGGAGAAATTGTAACTAAACTGCAACCACTGCAACTAGAATACTGTCATTCCTAAGCCGTAGAATGGTTAATTATACAAGTTATACAATATTTTTTTCGTGAAGGTCCACTCCAGAGCAAACTGAATTAAACCATATACCAAGGAAAGGTAAAACATTATTTCCTAAATTTTGCTGAAATATTCCATTGCTTGAAATCCAAGACAAGATAAACACAGTGGATGGAACGGAAGAACTTGGTTTTACTTCAACTAAAGATAATCCAGAGCATCTTGTTCTTGTTATTTCATTGGGCAATTTACAGCTAAAGATATGGCTGAGAATAGCCAACACAATCCCCCAAAACCTCTCTACCCCCTCCCTCTCACCTCGAATTTGCTAACTAGAGAAACTCATAAACCTAAAATGCATAATAAATAGGAGAAATTTTTAAAAAATCAGTTATGTAGAATCTTAATTAGGCTTTGTTTTTTTGTTTTAGAGCTTTGCCCCATTGCCTCATTAAAGTTAGCATTTCCCAGCTAAGGAATTTCTGTTTGGCTTTTTTAAAATAAAGCTGACTCTGAACAATCCTTGCACTTTCCTTTCCCAAGGACATTCTGTTTCTCATTGTTTGGTTTTCTTCCAAAAAATATTCACCTATTTCCAGTATTTCTACCGGAAGATTTAGGAAATCACCATGATTCTGCCCAACCATTGTCACAAGCTGTGAATTGACAAGGCTCTGTGCCTTTCGGCTAGTATTAGTCAGGAGCCTCTTCAAGAGGCTAAAGATAATGGGGAAACAGTCTGACCTCAAGTTTATTTGTTCCTGGTGTAACTTACAAACATCAGACTCTTCAACTCTTTCCATTTTTGTTTGAATATTAGTTTCAACCATGTGAATGTTTTAATTTTCTTGAAAAGTGTTTGTCTGAGGATTTCTTAGGAAGATAGGCATATTCATAATTTTTTCTTCTTTTATGTATTTTCAATAATGCCTTAAGTTATACAGCATCACATTTCTTTATTTGAAATGGGAAATCAGCTTTTGCAATTAAAAAAAAATATTTATGGATTTTTTTTGTTCTGTACTTGAATATTTGGTGTAAGATGGAGACCAGGCTTAGAGATTTGCACTAAATTAATGTACTAGAGTGAATGTGACAAACACCAGCATGTGGAATATGCATCACTAACTCTCATTGTAAAATAACTTTTAAAAAGGAAAAGAAGAAGTATTTTTTTGTATT
This sequence comes from Irena cyanogastra, assembly GCA_013397155.1. NCBI lineage: Eukaryota > Metazoa > Chordata > Aves > Passeriformes > Irenidae > Irena > Irena cyanogastra. Next base: position 27,746 of record VWZV01010993.1, read on the forward strand.
TGACATGAAAAAAGGGACTTTTCAGCCTCACTGAATATCTTAGAATATGGTGAGGAAAAGACAGCAAAGAAAATAACATTTTTATGATCGTGTATTAAATGAAACTTTGATAATGATTGTTCCACATTAAATTATTCTCATGGTTTACAGCAAGAAATTAAAATATGAATACAGTATTCTCTTGTCACTAATGAATAATGTTATGATGGAATATGTAATTTTTTACAGTTATGGGGAATTACTTTGAAAGAGTAAGATATTTTTGTGAGTCTTATATGATGTACAGTCTAGCTGCAGGTAGATACCTCAAAAGACAGTTAGTAGCAGTTATAATATATTTTCTAGATGTTATTTAAATTTGTATCAGTAGTTAACCTTCATTCATTTGTTCTGAATTCAATGGAGATTAACATAATTTCAGTGACAGTTATAGTAATGATGGACTATTTTCCACGAGCACTAGGGTTTGGGTTTTTTTTGGCTTTGAGAGGCTTGGAACTTGTACTATTAAGAGTCTTACACTTTACATGTGGTGGAAATATTTCACCAGAAAAAAAAAATTCCAGGTCATAAGCAAGACTTTTTAGTTCATTTTCTTACACCACAGTGGATCTAAACCCTTCAGCTTAGGCAAGATAACGTTTCAGTTTTATATTAAACCATTTAGGGCATAAGCATGTGGTACTTAGACCTTGGGGTCAAATGCCTTTCTTATTATAGAAACATGAAGAGAGAAGACAAAACATTTGATTACTAGATTTAATTATTATAATTCATTACAGACTTGTACCAATTGATCCCTGTAAATATATTATCATCAATATGTATGAAATATAAGTAAACCAAAGGTTGTTTTACCAATTTCAAAATAAACACTGAGAAAAAAAATCCTGGGAAACAAATCTTCTGGGTTTTAGACCAATTCACTTCCAAGTTTCAACTAACATGAATTTACATTCAAGTGTCAGTCTGTGTACCAAGTAACTCTTTGGTTTTTAAATACGGTCCTTGGAGAAGGCCAATGCAGCAATTTGGTTTCCCTTCAAAAGGTAGAAAATAAGAGAGAAAATCAGAGGAAATAGCTGAAAAATTCTTGCTCATAGATTAAGAGATTGCTGAAATCTGGAAAAAACAAACAGCTGTGTCTTGGATGCTATTGAAGGATGTCCCTTCCTAAGAAATTCCTAGAAGATGATTGTGTGGGAGTTTGCTGCCATTCAGAATACTGCAGAGTTTAATGAAATGGAACATGAAAGCATTAGTTTGTTCTGAAGGACAGAAGAAGCAGGAAGAAAGCTGTCAGAAATGAAATCTTCCTTTATTTCTAAACTGACAATATCTTTGAGAGATGTAATTTAAAACATCTAGTTCAATTCATTTTCTGTTAAAAACTGTTTGCTTGGAGAGGAGGGTTAAAACCTGTTGGCTGGTTTTGAAGAGTTTAGCCCATGAAGAATTTCTGTTAGTTTATTTCAAAGCACTGGGAAACTTGGATTTCAACATAAATTAAAAGAATCATCTCCAATTTCTGCTATTGATTACCCAGGGATTTAGTAAAGAAGCTAGGCCAGATAAGGCTTTTACAGTTTTACTTACTGAATTATGATATTCTTTTCTATAAACAGATGTTTAAAATATTTTTTCAGTAAGTGTTTTCAATGCACTTGGATAAATGGAAAGTTATTTACAAAAGTGCAGAAATATGTTTTAAATAAGGTCTGGAGTTCAGAAAATTAGTGAGTCAATAACTAAGAAAACTTTTTACTTAAATTTAATACACGGAAGAATTCAAAGTCCAACCTGACAGAAATTTAAGAGATTGACAAACAGGAAGACGTATATCTATTCACATTTATTGTAGGATTTACAATTGAAGTTAAAACCTCTGTCATGTTGAAATGAATGTCTATTAAAAAGTAAAATAAGAAAATTATCTGATAGCAGCATTATCATAAAGGGATGAAGAGATACCATGAAATCCAATGCCCACAATATGTGATGCTTAAATTTTGAGTTCAAGACTGTGTACCCTAGTCAGAAACACTTTTTTGTTTTTTGAGTGTTTCTTAAGAATTTGAGTTAAGGCTATCAAAATATAGCTATATGCTAATTGTTTTAAAAGTAAAGTCACAAAAAGTGTTTTAAAAATAAAGTTACAAAAATCACCTTTTGTTAGTCTATCATCAAGTACGACTACAAATAAAGGGTGCAAAGATTTTTTGGTTAATAGTTCAGAGACTTAGCTATTGTGTTTAGATTATTTCCAGGCTTTTATATTGTGCATTTTGCTAACTATGACTTTAATATTTGCAATATAGCTGTGATTAAGATTTAGATCAGAGAACATTTGGTTTCTGTTCCACTTCATAAAACTTCAGGCATGTTTCCATTCCAACTCTCTATTTCTAGTGTTGATTTGTATTTCTATTTCTTATAAAGGAACAAAATATTGCAAACATAAAATGAGTGAGTAGAAATTTAAATCCTTTTATATGTAGACAAATAAGATTTGAAACATGGCATAAATGCACTTGTTTCTGTTTTCTTGAAGGACCTATCAGAACAAGATTTTATGTACTATTGTGGACTCCCCACAAACAAAATAGTGCATAGACTCTCCTTGTCTTTTCTCCAGCACTAACTCCTCTCTGTGATCCAAAAACAAAAATACTACAAAAGAACAGTTTGGAAGTTCAAAAAAGTACTTCATGCATCTAGCAGCAGCTGAAATTCCTTCTTTTCTGCCTGAAAGGTATGCATATTTTAGGAAAAAGATTTTATGGAAAGAGTGATAATATACTGAAATTGTCTGCCCAGGGATGTAGTGGAGTCACCATCCCTGGATGTGTTTACAAAAAGACTGGATGTGGCACTCAGTGCCATGGGTCAGTTGAGCTGTCAGGGCATGGGTTGGACTGGATGATCTTGAAGGTCTCTTCCAACCTAGTGATTCTGTGATTCTGTGATAGCTGCTGTCCCAGCAGAAATGTCAATCTACTTGCTGCTTAAATATGACCCTTTTTCATTTTATTTTCACCTTCAGGATGTGAAAGACTAGAAATGAAAGTCATTTGGGGTACATAAAGGTCTAGATGATGAGGTATCAAACACAATCAATAAAAACCTTCACAGAAATGTGAAATAGATGTCTCACTGGTATACATGCTAAAGAAAATTCCTCTGACTACCTAATTTCCTTTCAAATAGGTTGCTAGTTATATCATACCAAAGAAATATATTTTTCTTCTGCAATTTGCCTTTATAAAGCGTTGGAAAAGGTAGATAGCCTTGTCTCAAACCAAGTCATCTGGATTTCCTTGATGTGAGTCCACACTGGAAAATATTAATATCTTTCAAAACACTTTTATGGCATCAGTTTTGGAGGTTATACTTTTAAGCTACTGCCACAGACAATTTGTAGTCATCTCAACTGTTAAGAATATGAAGTTAATGAAAAAATTGCATGCACAACAATGTAATTGTTGTAGTTCAAGCAGTACTTCTGTCGAGCCTTTAGTAGCCGGAAGACTGATTTAACAGAAAGAACACTGGGGTTATGATATGTCCTGTTCTTTCCCTTTCTCCTGTTTCCTAGGTCATAGAAACCTAGATCTTTCTTTTGAAGGAAGATATATAAGTACAAATATAAATGTATAAGCCCTTGCATTATAAATGTATTTAAACCACACCATCAGCAATATTTAACAGATGTTTCTTCTTCTCATCTAAATCTGTGTGTAGTGAAGGGACAGTGGTATTCTACAATGCAGCAGAGAGGTAACATTCTTCAATTTATTGGTAATTACACTACAATTACCAACATTCTTATGTCTCATATTCTGTGAGCCTGTCTGCATTTAGTTACAAAGAAGTGCTTTTCTAAAAATTTTCTTTAATTCTCCTGGTGGAAGTTCTGAGTTAATGCTGCCTAATGCAACACAAGTATTACAATTTTAGGATTATAAATCCCAAAAATCAAAGTAAAGTTGTATTGTCACCATAATTTCTGTACTAATAATTGAATATTCTTGTTGGTTCACAATGATTCACCTGTTTTACTGAGATCTCTGGAAAAAATTACCAATGCATATAGTATTGTTTTATCAAGACGTCATTCAAACTATTAGTAAAATAAAATTTGGTTTCAGAGGATCTGAAAATATCATACATATCAAAGAAAGGTAAATTCAATAAATAAGTGTCAATAAGTAAAAATTTTATGCCTGGGGCAAAAGCTGGGTGTATAATGAGGAAACTGAGAACTGTCTTTAGAGACAAATCTGGAAAACAGGGCAGATGATTACTGCATCATAATTGTGGACAAATACCTTCTATATTTCATCTCTTGTTCATCTTGATTTTGATTTTCTATCATACCCCGAGGCTTATTTATTTCAGCAGAAGGTCTTCTGATCTGAAAGGGCTTTTTGTCAACTGACAAAAAAAGTTAGATAATGAAATCACATCCTACATAATTTTATTTCTGCAAATGTCAACCTTTTCAGTTCTCACTTTGTTTTGCCACTTTGTCTTAGCATCACTATATTTCTTCCTTATTTGTCTTATTTTCCTTCTTTTCTAATGTATCTTCTATTACCAATTCTTTCCACTAATCCACACACAATTTTCATACTCGGTTCCCATCCTGTCTCTTTTCATTAGAAATGAGTGAATTCAACCCAAGACACCAGGAGTACAGAATAAACAGAAATCTATGCTTTTGTAATTTAACTGCTGAAATATACATTTTAGGTACTACCTAAATAGTGCAACCTATAACACTACTTGCTATTAGTGATTCTTTAGAGTTCCTATTAAAAGATCAATTTTTTATTCTTTATATGCCTGAAGGACTTGATCCTGTGAAGAAAAGGGACCCATGCTGGAGCAAGTTTGTGCAGAAATGTCTCCCCTGGCATGGATTACCACTGGAAAAATTCACGGAGTACTGTCTTCCACGAGAGGTACCCTACGCTGGAGCAGGGGAAGGATTTTTCTTCCCGAACAGAGACAGGAATAATGTGTGATGAACTGACCATAAACCCCGTTCTCTGTCTCCCTGCACCACTGTGGGGGGAGAAGATGGAGCCTCAGAAGGAGGGAGGGATGGACAAAAGGTATTTTTAAGATTTATTTTACTTCTCATTATCCTGCTTTGATTTTGTTGGTAATAAGCTGAGTTGATTTCCTTAACTTTAGTCTGTTCTGCATGTGTTGGTATTTGATGAGTGATCTCTCCCAGTCCTTAACTCACAAACCCTTTGTAATTCTTTCTCTGCCCTGTTCAGTTGTGGAGGGGAGTGACAGAGTGGCTTTAGTGGGTGTCTGGCATTTGTCCAGGTTCATTCCACTAGTTCATTTTACAACATCCATTTTATTACAATAATGCAGCCTGACATTTTGGGAAATAAATGGTTAGTACATTTGAAAAAAATTGTCAATTTCAGGTGAAGAAAAATTTGTTGTTATTAATTGTTTAACAGATGGTCAAGGTAGCCTGACATAATTTTACTATTCTTCAGGAATTCTACACTCATTTAACCAAAATATGAAACTTAATAAAATCTCAATATTCAGAACTGCAGAAGAAATTTCAATACATTCTAAGATATTTATTGTTTACACAAACTTCATCAACAATGCTTCAGTATAGGACTGAATAGAGTGAATGAGACTTTGCATGAAGTATGTATATCTGACATGTAAGAGACCACCAGGATGGTTACCTGAACTGAAATAGAGGACATTGGCGCCCTCTTATTCTCAATATTAGTGAGAATACAAGTGAGAAAAACAGATGGATACAGTATAAGGTCTTACTTCTGGGTCACTGAATAAAAGAAGCTGGCTGAATGTGAAAGAAGCTGTGAAAATGATTAATTGCCCAAGTAGGTGTTGGGTGGGGGGAAGACAAGTTATGAATCTGTAGTAAGGGCTGATTGATGCTGATGACAGACTAAGGATTATTCTTCCCTAAGTTACTTTTTAATTTTCTTTCCTTAGTTAGGTAATTACAATTGTGACAAAAATGACTATGAAATAATTTACGCTGATTTCTTATTTTAATTTTTTGTCTCATTTATGCACAGATACAAATAAAAATAAATTCTACCACTTATAAGGTACACTTCCTACTGTCTTTAAACATTTATTTTGTCAAACACAGAAGAATTTACTGACTTTCATGTCAGCTTCATTGGCAATAATAAATGTTTCTAAGGTGGTGGCCTTGACAGCAGAAAATTGAAGTGGGTAATCATCAACCTCTCTCAGCTACACTTGAGCTGTCCTTGCCCTGTACTTGTCTTATTGCTAATTTCAGGACTTTCACTTCTGACGTCTTAAGGTGTTTAAGTGTTGCCACAATACTTCAACATATCTGAAATTAACTGAACATCCTGATGTGGAAACTATATATGATCTGGTCATCACAAAAAAAAAGGCTGAGATCTGATAATTTGTGGTGTCAATTTTACGTCCTTTCTCCTTGGCTTTCAGCAAGTCATAATTTATTTTATCAGCAATAAGAACATAGTGTGACAAGATAATTTCTGTATGAATTTAGCCATTGCATGTACTCTAAATGGTGACAATACTTTGTCCATCTCAACTGCTGGGTGACTATAACTTTTCCTAAAAGCAAGAAAAAAATGTAAAATTTTCCTAACACTGAGAAGGTTTGTCATAATTCAGAATTTCATCCTGGGTCCACAAAAAAGTATTGCATAGTCAGTACCACAAAGGATCTGAAAGAAAGAGAACCTGCAAGAGCCAAAAAAATGAAGAAAGAACAGCTTATAATGGGAAAAAACCACATAATTTTGAGTTCTAGACTTAATATTTATGCAAAATATTAGTTTATATGCAATACATACATAGGAATATGGAAAAACTAAATATGTTCTTCTTTCACCTTGGTTGAAAAGGAGAGCCTTAACTGCTTGACCAGAAAGAATTAACACAATAATGTCAAATGGTGCAACAACAGAAAGACTTATTGAGTAGCTGCTCTAAAGCAAGTGTCAGACTTTGTATGATACTGGTTTATCTTATCATACAGTCTGTATGTCTCACAAAAACAAAAGACTCTATCACAGTCTGTTCAAGGTGAGCCTGTGGGAAATGAAAATACCAGAAAACTTTTAGGAGCATAGAAAAAAAGTCAAAAAAAAAAGGCAAAGGGCCAGATTCGAATGAGACTTTTAATAACAAGTTTTTGCTTGTTATTTTAAACAGGCAATTTGCACATCCCTAAGAATGAAAAGTCTGAAGAATTTGCTTTTATTAAAAAGACAAGAACTTCAATAATGAAAATCTCTATAATAAATGAAATTTTGATCCTCATATTAGCTCTGTGCTGTGAACAAATAGTTTCTGCTCACTGTATTTCCAAACTTTCATTCTTGTCAGAATAACTAATGCAGATTTGGCCCTTTTGTTTGTTTGGGTATTTTTTTAACTAGTGAATCATGTCTCAAAACACATATTTACCCCACCTTTTAAACAAATGCTTATCTTTTGCATATGATATCTCTGCAATTAACTTGTTATTCATTTCTGTGTTTTGACAACAGCACTTACACGTAATCTATAATTGACAAAACTCTCAATGACACCTCTGGAAAAACGGGACATCATCAGTGTTTTTGCCATGAGGTGAAAGAATAGAGATGCAATTCATTACATGGACACTGCACAAAACTCTTCACAGCAGCTGTATCAGGTTAGCTGGCCTGCTGCCAGATTCATGAAGATGATGGGTGAAAGTAGATGGTGTTAAAGGCAGCAGCAAAAATGCAGCTTTAGCCTGTTTTCTACATACTACCTACTCTAGCCCACTTTCCTTACTTAAAGCATCTGATACTACATATGTGGGAAAATATTTTGTTTTAAAGTTACAATGCTTTCTTTTTTGATTAATTTGTTTAGGAAATCAGTTTATGCAATTCTCTTAGAGATTTTCTTTTGAATCACGTTTTTATCTGGATTCCTCAAACAGAAATCAGGGAAGCAGTCAGTGACTAAAAAGTATGTCTTTTGGGTTCTAGAGATTAATCATTTTGCTATGTAATCACAGTTTTATTGCTATATGGTTTCTAAAAACAATTAATGATCAGTAGGAAAGATTGTATTGACAGGTTTTCAAGGATTATTTGGAAGTAAAGAAAGGAGAAAAATACTGCTCTATTATCAATGATAATTGCTATTCATAGTTGTTTAGAAGATACAAAAAGCCATGTCACAGAAACAGGTGCATTTATATATTAAGTTATTTCCTGAGTACTGATAAAAATTTCCCAATTAATAAAATATTTCCAGAGTAAAAAAAAAAAATCTCCTCTCCTCTGATCTCTCTCAAGCCTAAACACATACAGACACGTTAAAGTAAATATCCATGAAACACACATCTGCATTTTATTTTGGTGCATTTCTCAGCACTTGTCCCCACTGATTTGCACTGAACCCTTCTAGTGCTGTACAGCAGTAGTCAGTGTGGGTAGGATGTTAAATGCTGTGCATTTTCTCATTCCCAAAGGAAAGAAAAAGATTGAAGGCTGAAATCAATTAAAGTGCTCAGGAGCAGAGGTTGGTAGGCTTTCTTTCTTTCACATTTCATATGTAAACACATTTCCTAGCAAAAAAAAAATAAAAGCATTCTCTAGGGTAGGGTCAAGGATTTCAAAATGGTTATGAACTCAACCTAGCATTTTGAAAAATGCAGTAGACCTAGACCTCCACTTGGTAGAGAAAACTGATACTGAGTGATTTGCTTAAGATTTCAATATTATTTGTGAGGTTCAGTGAGAATTACACCTGTTCAATTCTTCTATTTTTTCAGTTTTTGCTTAGATTCTGTCAAGGCCAGGAAAAAAGAGCACAATTTGAAATATCTTCCTGTCTTGAAATAAGAAAATTATACAAAAAATTGTCTATATATATTTTTTTTTAATTATATATTATTTTTATCTTATTTCATTTTTTATGCGTGAGGGAATCATTTAAGCTACAGGTGCACTGCAAAGGACCTAGTAAAAAAATATGCAAGATTTAAAGTAAACTGTGTGAGAGTAAAACTGTTATTTAATTTTCTTGTCTTTGGCTGAATGGGTAATGTGGAAGCCCATGTACTTCAAATGGAACACTACCGTTACTTGATTATCTTTTCCAGTAGGTAGTGTATTTTGGGGTGCAGTGGTCTGTACCCCACAGAAAATTGGTATTTTGTACAAAGACATGCAACACTTATATTAAAGCATAAGTGAAGTTTTCTTAAATTATATAGCCAACTTCAAAAGAAAATTTACTTTGTGGGAATGTCAAAGCATAGGAATGAGACAGACCAAAGTTTCATCATTCTCTCTCTTAAAATAGCATATTCAATTGCTCTGGATAGATATTTCCCCCCCAATTACCAACCCTGACTGCTCAAGCAATTTGATTATACATTCAATTCTAAAAACTTTTAGAACTAAAATTAGGTTGGGGTACTGTTCTATAAATCATATTCTTCCTTTAATAAAATCAATAGACTTGATTTTTCCATAGCAAAAGGAAAAAAAAATAGATACCATTTTATCACCTATTTTAGATCAAATTTATCTAGATATTTGGATATCATTTTTCAGATACATAAATGTATCTACTCATTATACATATAGAGATCTGAATTTAGAATCCTAATTTTGAAAAACTAGTGCTAACTTTACAGATCCATTGCACAACATACTAAAGATGTGCCAAAATGTGTGACGTAGCCCCCAGCTGACTGGTATGATCAGTAAAAATATTTTACTGGTAGAGTTCATAAACTTTAGCCTATTGCTTGGGAAAGTCTCAAGAAAACCAGTAGCAGAGATATTTGTCTACAGTGAAATCATTCTATATCTTCTTTACAACCCTCAGTAGCAGTATATTCACAAGGAAATATTAGAGGGGAATCAAATGTATTTGAGAAATAATCAATGAATAAGGACTGTGTCTTTTCAGGAGCTTTCTCATCTGCTACCAATGTTTTTGGAACAAAAACAAAAAGGGCAAAAAGAGCAAAGCCTGCTCATTCACTGCAACCCCGAGTGTGAGGGAGGTGTGCTGATAACTATCTGTCCAACAAACAGAGTAAAATTCACAGAGAGACAGGTGCATTAATCTGCTCCCTCTCTATTTCCCCCTCCAATTTGCATGCCCTAGAATGCTGCTGTAAAGTGCAGCGTTCATATCAGTTCTGGGACAAAACCAGCTTCATTTGACTATAATTCAAAGGGGTTTTAGATATTTATGTAAATATTATAGACATGAACCATTGATGTTGGCAGGTGTGTACAGATCAGACACGTGAAATTTTGTCCTCCTGAGAACTTATCAGTTACGAGGTGCCTTGGGTAGGAAAAAAAATCTTTCTGATGTTATGTTGATATGTGACCCAGTTAATTCTTTTTCTCTGAAGGCCAGTTTAAAAGTATCTGCACAAAAAAATTATTCAGTGCTAACAATTTCCATGTAACTCTTTAAGTCCACAGCTATATGCTTTCAAATACTTATTTATACATATAAAACATAGTATATAATTTCAGTTTTTAAGTTCACTGTGATGTTTCTGTGTAATACTTGAGTTTTCCTCTGTTTTAATAGTATCTCCTAAACTTATGCCATGAAGAGAATTAAATTTTTGTGGTTTATCTTAAATCAGTGAGAAAATATTAAGCAAGATGTGTTCCAAAACAGATACATGAAAACTTCCAGTAGATATTTTCTCCTAGTCTGGTACTGTTCCAAAAGAAATCACAGTAATTTCCAGGTCCTCAATTTTGATAGTGTTATACATTCTGGTACCAATACCCATATTCATAGATTACACTTAAAATTTCCCATGAATAGACTAAATATTTGACTAATGCTATCAATTCTTCTCTACAAAATGAACTAACTTAAAATTTAGCATGAACTTTATCTTTGAAATCTACATAGAAATTGATGCGGTTTGGAGGTTTTTTCCCACTTACCTTTGCCTGTGTCATTTTCTTTCAAAATTAGTTTCAAAGTACTTTGGAATATTTAATCTGGAATAACAGACCTTTGTTTACACAACTCTTTCCCACATGCACTCACCCTTCTTTGCTCCTACATTTTTCAAGACCCATGCAAGTTCTTAAATATAGTTTTTTTAAATATTCTTCAATTATATAATCCTGTTATAATGTCATCTTTAGTTTGACAGACTTAATAAGATTAGTTGTTACAGATCTGTAACAGTGTCATGTCACGTCTTTCAGAAGAAATATTATCTGATTGCATCTTCCACAACAGAATTGTATATTGTTTTGATGCTGTTATGATATAGTAACTCTCATATAACTTCCATTATTATTTTTCCCATTCACTTTGTCAGTCTTGTCCCCTTTAAAGCACTTTTCAGGCCTCACACATCTTAAATTTTACCTACATATTACAAAAACATTTCAGTTAACGTGTTTGTCCTTAGAATACAATATGGGGTTTTTCTGCAGGATAATTATGTACAAAGCTGGCAGTAGGATGAAATAACTTCAAGAAAATCAAGTATACCACACTACACATTGGTGGTACAATGCATATAGTGTGTAAGTACTTCTGGACTCAGTTAATGATTGAGAATGTTTTGGAGTGAGTATTTGGTATTTAGATTTTTAATTCATGTCCAAGTTCCAATTTAGGTGTTACTGCATTACTGGAATCAGACATCTCATATCTCATACTGAGTATTCTTACATTGTTACTCATTTGTTATTGATTATGAGAAAATGGTGATTTTTATTTGACAAATTTTTTTTTTCAGTTGAGTATGTATCCCGTTGTGACACATAAAAACCTCCTGAAAAATAAGTCTGTGTTATCTTGTTTCTTCTTATCTTAAAAGAAAAATATGTTGTTAACATATATAGCAACATATTATCTTGTTTTCCCAGCTGGTAATTGAGCACCACAAAGTCATTCACTTTTCTTCCTCTCATCCTGGTGGAATGAGGAGGGGAATCAAAAGTAAAACTTGTGGAGTGAAATAAGAACAGTTTATTAATTAAAAATAAAGTAATACACAATAATAATAGGGAATAATAATAGTAATAGGGAATAATAATAATAATAATTAATAATAATAATAATAGTAATGGAAAGGGAAAAAACCAAACAAGTTATTCACAATATAGTTGCTTACTGCTGACCTATGCCAGACCCTGTTCCTGAACCCAGATGGGTCTCCCTTCTGGGCAACTCCTTCAAACTCCTTCAGTTTATACACTGGGCAAGATGTTCTACATTTGTAGAATATCGCCTTGGCCAGTTGGGTTACTTGTCCCAGCTATGCTCTCTCCCACTTTTCTTTTGTGTAGTTCCTAACTGGCAGAGCATGAGATACAAAAAATACCACCACCACCAACATCAAAACAAACAAAACAACCAAAAAATAAAAACAACAAAACCCCAAAAAAACTCAAACCAATCAGCCAACCAACCAACCAACCAAACAAACAAAAAACCCCAACCAAACAAAAAAATCCTTGACTTAGGATAAACCAAACTTAGCAAAAAACCAAAACATCATTGTGTTATCAGCATTATTATCATTATGAATCCAAAACACAGCAATGTACCAGCCACTGAGAAGAAATTTAATCTATCCCATCTGAAATCAGGATACATATACACTCAAAAAACGCTTTACTTTGTCTACTTATAAAACTATCTTGGTAGTATCTAGGTAAATGTCTGGAGATATGTTTACCTAGACATGACCTCTTGCATGATGTTTTATCAGATGTTTGCCTGCTTTCAAGCAGCACTTGTTACAAAACCTGTCAGCTATGAAATTATACATTTTTTGTCATGTGAGCGATAGCTTTGGAAGAGTTTCAGGTTGAAAACACCACCTGCTCATGAAGACATAATTCAGACTTCTTGCAAATGTATAAAACCACTGATGTAGCTGTAAGATGTATCTTGTTGTGACTGTCACATCATTCACTTTTTAAATGTCAAACCTGTCATATTTCTTGATTGAAGTACGCTTAATGTAAAATACTTGATTTTTTTTCCTGTTGTTCAATCAAGACAAGGCCATGCCAGTGAATATGCAGCTTTTAAAATATCACCTAGAGAAAACAGTAACGGGTACATCTTGTACCATGATCTCCATATTTTGTCTCTGTTTATAGTTGTATCCCTCACAGGAATCACATTACTACTACATATTTTAAATCTGCCTCCATGTAATGGAAATGGCACAACACAGTGGTTTTTCAACTAGCTCCAAAACAGACTTGAATTGATGACATTTTAGTCAAGATACAGAAATGGATACTGCATGTGAATTTGTGCTGGAATTCTATCAATATTTTTTACATTTCAACACATTTCAAACAGGAATACATAAAAATTGAAAGCAAACGGCATTATGTGTTCCCTGTTACGTTGCTAGCTAGCAAAAAAAAAAAAAAAAAAAAAAATTAAAATTTACTGAAGTACTAAGACCACATAAGCCATGACAGGTATAGCACTGCAGAAGAGAGTGGTAATTTGGTAATTTCTGGAGGAAATTTAAGGTAGGAAATAATCAGAGGAAATCTATGAATTCAAGGCAGTTTTGAAGGGCCAAATAGGTGGTTAGAGGGATGGAGCACCTCTACTACAAGTAAAGGCTGAGAGACTTGGATGGTTCAGACTGGAGAAGAGAAGGCTCTAGGTCATGTTGTGGCCTTTCAGTATCTAAAGGGGCCTACAAAAAAGTTGAAGAGTGGCTTTTTACTAGTGTGTGCAGTAATAGAACAAGGTGTGATGGTTTTAAATTGAAAAAAAGTAGGTTTGGATTAGATATTAGGAAGAACTTCTCCATTGTTAGGGTGGTGAGGCGCTGAAAGAGGTTGCCCAGAGAAACTGTGGATGTCCCATCCCTGTAAGTGTTAAAGACCAGTTTGGATCGGGCCCTAAGCAAATCGATCTAGAAGGAGGTATCTCTGCCCATTGAAGAGGGATTGGAACTTGGTAATCTTTAAGACCCCTTTCAACAAAAACCACGCTCTGATTCTATGATTCAATGATGGTGATGTCTCTGAGACAAGTATTAAATGAGGGGTAAATGAATGTTACAGCAGTGAGGGCTTGGTGTTCACATTAACATTTAATAACTCCTTCACTTATCAGATAATTTGTACATTTTTCTTGCTGAAATTCTTCAAAGAATGGAAAAACATATTTTAATAATTTTAATAAGTACCTTTTTTTCCTTTTATTTGTTCTAAGGAATGTTGTAACTGACACTGCCTCCAGTAACTCCAAGGCTGGGATTTCATCATGCCCAGGGAGCCAGGGTCTCTGCTTAGGATAGGAGATGTGTGTAGGTTCAGTCAGTAAAAAAGCTGATCATGTATCCCAGGGACACACACACATGTACACCCACAGACATGCAGGTCTGATTGCACATACTGCCTCACACAAGGCTCTGCTGCCAGCAGCACCCAGATGTAGAGCTCACACTAACACAAAGGCAGACAGCCAACTGTGTCTTGGTTGGGATTGAGGGTTACTAGTGTGTGTAAATGTGCACACACCCCATCTGCCACTCTCCAGTCACAAAAACATGCACATTCGTGGATCCCTTGAGTACTGATATTGCACCTCTGTCCACCTGGTACCTGTTCATGGATCCTGGGACCCCTTAGTTGCCCCACAGGTCCCTGACTCACATGCAGGTGCTCAGCCTTGTTGTCTGACTGGTGCCTCTGCCTAGAACCAAGGTTAGGGGAGATACTTGTCTCCAATCCCAGCAGCCAGCACCAGGCACCTGGCAGTCAGCCCTCACTCACCCGGCCCGCCTGTAGTTGATTTTCCTAAAACACACCACGTAACAATACAGTTCAGACCAAGTCCCCCATCTGCCTCTAGCTGGTGTCCCTGAGACTCCATCGGCTCCAGCTGCTGGCATCACCATCCCAGGAATCCTGTACACTCATCTCAGAGTCGTGTCTGGTCCCAGTCCACTCACACCCACAGCAACCAGCTTCTCATAGAGTCACAGAATGGGAAAGTTTGAAAGACATCACTGGAGCTTGTCTGGTCCAACCTCCCTGCTGCAGCAGGATCTCCTAGAGCACAATGCTCAGGATAGTATCCAGACAGTTTTTCAATATCTCCAAAGAAGGAGACTTTAAAACCTTTCTGGACAACCTGTTCCGGTGCTCATCATTTGCACAGTAGAGTTCTTTAGGGTCTTCAAGCGAAATTTCCTGTGTTCCAGTTTCTGTCCATTGCCTCTCATCCTATTGCTTAGCACCAGTGAGAGGAGCCTGGCTCCATCCTCTTGACACTCTCCCTTCAGATATTTACATACCTGGATAAAATAACCTAAATCTGGTTCTTACACTTGTACAGGATAGCAGATGAGGTGGTCCAGGGAGATCTAAGGAGAACACAGCTGCTGGGCTGGGAGATAAACCTGCTGATGGGCCATGGTCTGCACTCAGCTGGACCATTCTATACACAGACTTGTCTGTTCCTTACCCCACTTCTCCTTCCCACCTCCTCCCCCCACATGCTCCCTCCTAAGCCACACACACAGCCATTGAATATCACATATCCCCAGGTGCTTGTTTCCCTCTTATGACTGAAAAAGCCCAGGCTGTTCCTCTCCAAAGCTGTGCCTGTAGATCCTTAACGGGTCTTTGGCTTGTAACTGAAAACTTTGTCCTTTGTAATGACTCTGCTGTCTCTTGTCTGTTGGCTTTGTGTCTTTGTGTCTTCTTATTTACCACTTCCACCTCTATTTATTATACCCTTTGCACTGAAGAGGTCCTGGATGGGATCACTTCCATGAAGCAGGTCCTCTCACATTCCATATATGCTTACAGTCTGTCCTGCTAAATTTATTTTCTTTCATGAATAATGAAAGATAGAGATATACTTTCAAGTATTGTTCAGAAAAAAGAATTAACATATAATAATAGCAACAGTAAAAAACAACAAAGACCAGGAAATTCAATAAAAATGTAATTCAGAACTCCTGGAGCAGCCACTAGTGAAACCCTGTTTCTTACAAAGCTGTTGACAGCTTTGCCATTGATTTTATTACTGTTATGACTTCAAACAGTGCCTTTTGCATGGGGTGTTAATTAAATGTTGCTGGGCTTGAAGAAAATAAAAGAAAAATGTAATATAAACAGTTTTGCCTTGATGGGATGGCAGGTTGTTTCAGTCTACTTCAAATCTTCATATTCTTTCCTCACACTTTGTGACATTTGAAATATTCATACATGTTCAAACAGTATTGCACTTTCTAGTGATTAACTCACTTTTATTTCTGAGCCATTTAAACAAAAGTTTTTATTTTCATACATCTAGTGATTTTGTTATATGGATGTCCTATCAGAAGATTAATTGAAAAGATTAATGTGGAAGAGTAATCTTTCTTTCTTTCTTTCTTTCTTTCATCCTTTTGTTCTTTCTCTTTTTCCTTCCTTGATGGGGAAAACTAGAAGTCTAATTAGAGACTGCCCTTCTGCAGTCTCTCTGCCTCAGGAGCTCCAGTGCATCTACACAGGAGGTTGGTCTCTCTCAGTGATCTTCCTTTAATGCTGAAGAAACCAATCTTCATTGGGAGGGTGGATATCAGGGTGTCCTACACTCCTACACTTGTGCTGAGCAAAATGAGGCCAATGGTATCACTTTCATATGAGGTAAAGATATTGCTGCATGGCCACAGGAAATATAGGAGAAAGCATTGTTGATATCCAAGGGGATCCTTATTAGTTAGGTGACCAGTGTAACATGCCCAAAGATTTCCCTGCCGCATTTAGGTTGTCAGAGATAATAATAGGCAGTGCTGCTGTCTCTGGATTTTGGCCCACAAAGAATTCTTTTGTCTTTGTCACCATTTCTGAGTGAGGCTGTAATTTATGCTTTTGTCATTGCTAGACAGGCGCTTACTTTCCCACTGCATTACATATTTTGTATTCAGTTCTTCTATATGAAGAAGTTAGAAGAGAAAGGAGACTCAGATCTTGATTCCTGTGGTGCAATTTACTTGCTCAGAAATAGATTTAAAAAGTGCATCTTTTTTTCTAAATGCATAATTAGTCACCAGTTTCTATTATCAGAAGGCTGCAGTGAGGCAAGGAAATTAGTAGTATTTAAAGATATTTAAACTTTTTTCAAAACTAAAGTAATATTTTATAGAGGCTTTTAAGAAATTTGAAGCTGTTCTTTAAAGCACAAACTATACATTTGACCAGTCAAAGAGGAAGATCCTTATGAGGTTAAATTACATCTTACCTGACTGTAAAAGGGCTTTCTAAACTTGATATAGTTCCTATGATACTGATTACAATTGAAACAATTCTCTTCTTTTAATACATGATTTTAGATAGACATCTGGTCAAATATAGCATTTCCTTAGTTCTTAAGAAAGTCTTCCAGAAAATGCATTTAAGACCAAATCAGTGGAGGCTGAATGTAAGCACTATTTAAATTTAAAAGAATTTTATAATAAAAGATATCATGCTCTTACATTATAAAATACCTCTAATTCAGATACCAGTGGCATTACTACAGTTCCAGTGGTTCCAATTAAATTCTAACCCAAGCTTTTAAAATTAAAACTGTAAAGAGAAATTAAATTGTACAAAGGGGTAGTTCTGTCTTAGTTTTTTATGAAAAGGCAAGTCACCGTGGATACTGGTATTCAACACACAGAGGTTCTCAAGTTTTTTGTTTTTGAAGGCGTGTTAAGATGGAGTGGAGGACACATTTTCCTCTGATACTAGTTTTGCTGTGGAATCTGCAGTTTGTTCTTGCCTTGGCTAGCTAACTCTGTGAAGGTGGAAGGCAGGTATATTTGTGTACGTGCAGTCCAGAATGAATGAGGACTCTGTGGCTTATGCCCTAATATTTTATTTACTTTTTCTCCACAGTACTGTGATCCTCTCTTCTCTGCCTTCAGTGAATAGAATTAGTCCTGTTTGAGTGAGAGATGAATAAGTGGGAATGAAGTTTGTGGAAATATGAGGTCAGCAAAAATACAAAAATATTTTTCTTGTACTGCTAACTGCACAGTATAGTTAGTTCAGTGATGAAAATAAGACTGAGTGTTACTTAGGAAATTTTAATTAACAGTTCATTCTACTTCATTAAAATTAATATAAACACATGAAATAAAGATAGAACTGTCGGAAAATGTTAAAGAGAGTTGTGAGGGTATGATTTAAAATATCGTACAAAATCATATTGTATACATTATATTCAAATTATGTTATCCACTGACTATTTTACATATTATACATTTTATGTTAGGAATCACATATATATTACATAATTTGTATGCTGTGTTGTATCTTCTACATATATTTCTGTCACCTCTGCTTTCATAAAATACAGTGACAGAAAATATTATTCTGACTACGTAAAATAAACACTTCTCCAACAAAGAGATGTACCACAGAATCATCTGAGATGAAAGGGACACAGAAGCATAACCGAGTCCAGCTCTTAAGAGAATGGCCCATAATAGGATGAAATTCACAATACTATTAACACTGTGCTCTGACTAACTGAGCTAATCTCAGGGTCGTCATTTTCCTTGTTTACTTTTGAATTATCTAATACTTGTTACAGCCATGTAAAATCAGAGATAAGAGTAATAGTATCATAGTGACACTGACTTATGCCACCTGTGGTACAGTGAAAACGAGGTTGAGAGACCTTGAATTCAGTGGTGCTAAAAAGGGTCTCTCAATACTGTTGTCTCATCCTCTTGTGCCCCGGTTGCAGAAAGTAGCTCCTTACTGGAATTCTAACATACATTAGGGTCACAAGAAAGTGAATACGTGGCTTCAAAAAAACAACAGTGTTTGAAAGATCTTCTTTTAGAAACTCAATATTACAGCGACACACAAGGTGACAAATTATTTTTAAGAATGAAACAGACCTGTGGCCCATTTTCACTGGATGCTTTTTTTGTCATTTTCTTTTCTAAAATTCTTCTGCTCCAAACATCTGTTCCCCTTAACTGGTGTTGCCAGCCCTTGGAGCCTTAGCATAATGAGGCTGTTGCTTACAATTTTAATATGCTGTCATTTTATTCTGCTCAGAGCAGATCTAATTAATGCCTAATTAAGAATCCATCCAAGGTCACTGATGTCAATAAAGCTGAACAAATGTTAGGAAGGATAAGAGTTTGGGGAATCAATCTGTCCAAGTACTAAGCCTTGTGTAAGGCTCTGAACTCTCTGTGTGTGTCTTAAGGAAGGTGCCAACTTCATTTTAAACACACAGCTTCAGCCATTTCCTGTTGACTGATTGCTTGCCTTTTGGATTAAAACTGTAGAACAAAAACTGGAGGAATTAGAGGAGACTCCAGTATCTGGTATACAAAATTATCTGTATCTTTTCAATATTATTTATTTTGTAGTACAGCATACCTTAGCAACAAAGATATCTGCAAAAGTCTCCCATTGTAGGGATCATCCTTGACTGACTGGATTATAAAGTGATAAAATGGCATTTGTTTCTTTGTCACTTCCATTAATTCAGGCTGAAAATTTGCTGCCTCTGCCAGGAGCTACACGAAGCAAGGAAAGCATCCTATTTGAAATGTAAATTGATCCATTTTGACAGGCAAGGAAAGATTGAGCTGAAGGTATAGGAAATGTATTTAGCTTTTTATTACTGCTTGTAAGTATTTGCTCACACTTGCTCTTGAAGGTACACAAATTATGCAAAGTTTAACTGCTTATTCCCATTCATAATGCAAATCCTAAAAAAGTTCTCGTAGAAAGAATGACTAGTACCTTATTTGGAAAAGTGTTTATTACACTTGTGGAGTCACACTAAGAAAACTTGTATATCACACTTTGAGTTACTAAACAAATTTCCCACTGGGAAGGAGCACATTAATATCCTAAATCAGAGGCAGTTTCTGTACTCCGCTCTGAAGCAGCAGGTTTCAGCTGGCACATAAATGCAAATCAGTAAGTGATCTAGTTATCCTCTTGCAGAGTCGTGACTGCCCAGTAGTTTGACCTTTCTTAGACTTCTTTTCATCAAAAGAAATTTTTTAAGGAAATTCCATTATCTTGGTAAGGGGTAGTTGCGCTTGGAAAAACAAGTTTGGCCAATTGTACTTATTCTGACACAAAAGAAGGAAAAATTGAGGTCACTACCTTTCACATAAAACCTGTGGAACTCACTGTCAATTCACATGGAATGTTTGGCCCTTGTGTAAACAAAACAGACAAACCTTAATTTCCTTGGGACTCGAATACTAGTCCCAAATTGTTTTTTTATATAGAGGGGTTTTGAACAAGATACTAATTTTGATCATAAGTCATTTTATTGTTGAGGAGAACAGTGAGTTCCATGAGAGAATGAAAAAGGTATTTTTTCAAAGAGTTTTAATCAAATGTTTAACAGTTTTAATCAAAGAGATCAAGGGTCAGGATTAAAGGGAAGGCAGAATCAGGTGAGATTATACAGAGGGTCTGCTACAGGTCCCATGGCCCAGGAAACTGATCAGATGAGGCCTTCTGTAGAAAGACAGGAGTAGCCTTACATTTGTAAGTCCTCTTGCACATGGGGGCCTTCAACCACCTGAGTATCTGTTGGAGGGACAACACAGCAGGACACAAGCAATCCGGAGGGTTCCTGGAACATATTGATGGTAACTTGCTTCTCCAAGAGATAAGCCAATGAAGAGAGGTGCTGTGGTGGACCTTGTTCTCACCATCAAGGTCGTGAGGAATGATGAGGAACATGAAGATCAAGGGCAGCCTTGACTGCAGTGACCACGAAGGGTGGAGTTCAAGTGCCTCAGGGCAGCAAGGAGGGCACAGAGCAGGCACACTAACCTGGACTTCAGGAGAGCAGATTTTGGCCTCTTTAAGGATCTGCTTCATAGTTCCTTGGCATAAAGCCATGAAGGGAAACTGATTAATATACAAAGATTAGGAGCAATAAATTGCAACAAAGAGGAAGTCAGGTGAAAATGCCAGGAGGCCTTCATAGACGAACAGGGAGTTCCCAGAAAATACCACGCATCTATGTCATCTGGGCAACAACCTCCCAGTGATGGCTAGCTGCGTGCTGCATCAGCTGCATTAGCTGGTCAAGAAAAGTGATTATTTATCTCTACTTAACACTTCCTAGATCACATCTGGGATGCTGCATTCACTTTTGGATCCTAGGTTGAAAGAGAAAAATTGACAGACTAGGGTCTTTGCAGGGGATAAACATGAAGTAAAGGAAAGTGGACTATGTAAGGGTTGCAAAAAAGTACAATCAAGTGACAGTGTTAAAGTAACAGATGAAAAACAAGTAATAGATGTGTTTCCTCTGAGACAACACACAGGTAAAATTGCAGGAAATCATAATGATCAATTCTGCTTACTCTGACTTGAAGCAGAAAAGCCCAGACAGTCACTAGTTTATGTTGCAATCTCATAAAAGCAATCTAAAGACAATTTGCTCTATGCTATCAGTTTAGAAAATCAAAAGTTTTTATACTTACAATAATATGTTTTATTTATTGTCATCAATATGTTGTATAATAAATAATATTTTAATTATTAAGACTTATCTAATATTTATTATATACTTGATCTTGTTGAGAAATACCAATAGAATGGTAGAGAGATTTTTCCCAAAAAATAGGTTTCTGGTATTATTCTGTACTCTTCAAGATATGGTTCTCTGGTGTTATTTCTGTATATGTCTCCTTTACTTTAGCATCCAGGAAGATTTAATTCCTTGATAGCACATTCAAATTTCTCAAATGTACCTTAACATTTCATTCTTAAGACACTTTATCTTACTGTCCCAGAATCGGTTTTCAGGTAGCCCCAGGGTATTCCAGTATCTTCTTCTTCAATGATGAGACCGTGCATATATCCTTGTTTTAAGATCATTGAAAATTCATTCTACACAACTACATTCACTAGAAGTGTTTGTGTGTATATGTACATTTGTGTGTGTGCATGCAAAATAGATTAAAATTTTGCAAGTATTTTTCAATTCTCTGCATCCATCCATGGCAATGATAGTGTTTTGATATCAAAATTATTTTCCTAAATTGTGTTGATTCTGTTTAAGATGCAAGAGTGTAGAGAGAGAATGAAGAAAATAAATTTGTTTAGAGTGGGGAAGAGAAGGAAATCATACTGTAGTTTTGTTTACCTAATAGTTGGTTCTAAAAAATACAGTGCCAGATTCCACTCAAAGGTGCACAGCAAAGGACAGATGGCAATGGACACAACTTGCATAAAGGAGTATTTTTGTTGGATATAAGAAGAAAATTCTTCAAGGTAGGAGTAGATAAGGACAGGAGTTTCCTGGAGATAGTAACAGTCGAACCTAAGTTAGTAAAGTAATACAGTGAAGAGTGGATATGGAGATATATAGGTTTAGTAGATGAGGTAATATTCTGAAATATTAAAAGCAAAGGAAACCTTGAATACACTGAAAATTACCAAATACAGAGCATATATATGGCTGTCATGTGAAAAATCAGATTACAGAATTCATTTCCATGGGAAGCGTTAAGTCACGAGTTTAGAATTCAGAAGGATTCTTAACAAGGCTCCAGCAAAAATCCTGTTTAAGTCAAATGGAAAATAACAGACTTTGTAACACAAAGGTTTGAATCAAAGTCTGTCAGTGATAAAATAAGACCTATCAAGGGAAGACTGTCTTTTCTTTTTATTATTCCCCACACACACTCCACCCTAAACTGACTTTAGTTAAAAGGAAAGGGAGTGAATAATGAATAAAGAAAGACAGCACATTCATTTCAGGGTAATATCAGCAGTGGGCTGCTAGTACTCCTCAAGAATGTGAGGAGTGTTTCTTGTGCTAAATCTTCCATCTCTGCAACTGAGCCACATACTTTATTGCAGAATGAATGGCTGCCACATTATCTGATGGCCTTGAATTCCTCTCAGAGAGGACAATGAATATTTAAAGTTCGGTAAGTCACAACAGTTCAAGCAATGCTTCAGCATGAAGAGAAAACTCAAATTGTATCAATTCGGCCTGGACAGTGTGCATGTGAGTTAGCTGCACAATACTGAAGATTTCACTAACAAAAACATACTACTAAAAATGTTTCGGGTAGCATGCTCGTATCCACATTCAAAGATTAGAGATGTTCAGGCTCAAGATAAAACTTTTTTAATCAAGCAGTACATTCTGTTAAAATTTGCATTAAAATAA
This sequence comes from Irena cyanogastra, assembly GCA_013397155.1. NCBI lineage: Eukaryota > Metazoa > Chordata > Aves > Passeriformes > Irenidae > Irena > Irena cyanogastra. The sequence goes on from VWZV01010993.1 coordinate 50,969, forward strand.
ATTAATCACTTATATTATTCACATGGTTTTGTAGCAGAATGTAAACGTTACACAAAGAGTGCTCTCCAACATCTGCAACACATGAAGAATGAAGAGTATTACTAAAATAAGCTTGCAGGTAGAAAAGCTGTTATTCCAGATTTTGACAAGGAGCTGAGTAAGAGGGTAGATCCACTCAGGTCTGTACATCACTAACTTCCTCAAGTTCAGTCTCAGAGGGTGCATAAATCTGTTGCAGAATAGAACTGAATCTCAACCAAGCAGATTAAGTGACTTGATTTTGTAACAGAGGGAGGACTGCAGCATATTTCTTTTTCAGTCTAAATGTTATCAGAAAATTATTTTATCCGAAAATCGTATTACACCTCTTCAGGAGTTATACTTTTTGTCACCTCTGTTCCAGAGACAGAAGGTCAAATTTTGAAGTGTAAATCGGCACACCTGAACTGATTTTAAAAATATAGTGCTCTGTACAACTGAGCACAGCCAATGTTGTCCTTATAATTTAAACTTTACAATGTTTATACTTTCAGGTCATAAGCAGACTATAATTTCTGATGAACAATTTTCAGTCCTTTTTGAGATTCTATAGACAGAAATAGCCCATCGTTTATTAACAGAAGACACAGCTAACATGAAATATTTTTAGTTCTCCTTTTCTTCCAAGAGGATGGTCCTTGTAATCTGTCCAAAGACAAGGAAACCCATACATCTTCTACCTACACATAATAATGATTTATATCTCCCTGATATTTTGATGCTTCTAAAAGTAACTGTATGACCTTGGTGACACGAACAGCTTTTATCCCCGCTCTTTAATTTTCTGCTTGCTTCATAGGGATACATCGTAATGAACCAAATCTCTTCCTTGCAAACTCTGGTAAGTGGTGATCTAGCAAACGCATATTCAAGTTTTCTATGTTTTTTTGTGCAAGGAAATTATGTTTCAGAATTATTATAAGAATAGCTATGTCCCTATGTGTAATTCTGTTGCCAAATGGTTCATCCATTCCTCATGTCTGATAAAAGCCAAATTTTTTGAATCATCAAAGATACTAAAGTGACAATGTTGTTTAACTCAGTGGTTGATTGTATTGGATTTTTACTTTCTATGCAAAATTATGTCACCCAATTGCCTTGCTAGATTTCTTCAAAAGTAAAACTCTGCTTTATATTTTTCTAGCAGCCTTCTCATCTGCTATTTGTCGTCATTTTAAGCCTCTGCCTAGACTATGAAGTTCATCACACATGCTGCCACCAGTGTCTGATCACCAGCTGATCGGGGTGGAAAAAGGGAACATAGGACTTAGGAATGCTTCAAGAAGTTGTTATATTATACATGCCTAGCTGAAACTGGGAGAAGTCCCGACTTCTTTTATTGTTTCTCTGCACATGAATTGTAGAATCTAGTAGTGTACTCTCAGTTCTTGCGCTTCCTTTCCCAATTACACATCAGCTGTGTGAGACTGTTCATTTTCTTCTGAGGAGAATTGCAGAAGGTATGTTTGCAGTACACTGCAGCACTGTGGAAAATATTCTATTCATCATCACACGAGAAACAGCAGCAGTCAGATAGTTCTTTTAGCTTGGAATTTATATGTTGGCTGTCGAATCTACTCATTACTGAGCCTGTTTTTCCAAAAGTTTGTCTGAGGTAAATGGGACAAAAAAAATCTATATTTCAAGAAGCTGAGCAATAGCTCAGGATTAACATAATGACTAAAATTTTTTTCAGAAATTTGAGCAATAGCAAAGGATTAACATAATGAATATTTTTTCTTACTAATTTTAAGGAGAAAAGGAGTATTTTCATATTCCTGAGTATATTTTCCATAATTGTTTGCTTTTTTTTTTCTTTTTTATCCATACTCCAGGAGATAGTAAGATCTTGTATATAGCTAGTATATCTATTTCTTTGTCTAATTAAATATTTTAATTCTCTGTCATTTTCTTTACATAAAGATGTTTCATAATGATGGCTTCAAAACTTCTTTGGAATGTTAAGAATTTGCCTGAAAAAAAATTAAAATTGAACAAACCACATTCTGTCCCTTTGAAAGTCTATATCAGCACATATGAGTACTTTTATATGTATATCAATTGATAAATATACTAATGGACAAATCTAATCTCAAGTTTTAGATATCACTGAGCTATTGACAAATGCTGCTCAACTGCTGCCTACCCTGTTAAGCAAATAAATCTCATGCTTCTAAGTTCCCTGCAGTGAGCATACAGAAAAATTTCCCTCTGAAAATTACCATTATTATTCATAAGATGACTTTCATCTTTCTCTTTGCTTCAAACCAAAGAGCAGAAAAGGTCTGCATTTGCTGTGAAGTCAGGAAAATCTCAGTTGCACTCATGCTCATGAAACTGAATTTATGAAACCCTAAGCAGCACATCTTAGGATGGAAAAAGTTTGTTTCCTTGGCTAGGTTTTCAAGTTCAGGGACCTACGGTCTTCTGCTTTTCTTCATAGGGTGCCTTAAATGTCTTAAATTGTGTGATGCCCAGAGTTTTCCATGTGTAGTTCTGTAGTCTGTCTTTCCTCCAAGCTTTGTAACCTTTCACACAAATTGGTGTAGCTTTTCCTTTTCTGTAATTTTCCAGTTTTCTCATGCTGTTGTTCTTGTGCCAATACTGCTATTGATCTCATCTGCAAACCCTGATCAAACCTGTGTCATACTATGCTCCAATCATCACTAACGATCAGAAACAATCATGAGGGACTTAAGGCAGATCCTGAAAAAATTTTAAAGTTATTACAGAAAAATCTTTATGGGTGACCACCTGTTAGAGTGTAGAGTGGTCCAGCAGGGAGGCTTGCCTGTTGCATCTCTTCTTCATTGGCCACTGGGGCGAATTTTATTTTTCCCTCTGAATTTTGTCTATTCTTTTCTTTAATGCAGTTGTTTTCCATCTCCCTGTTTCTCTCTCTTTACCCAATCCGTATTTTTTTCCCTATAAGGTGAGACTCACCTTTCCCATCAATTTATGCCATAATCTACAGATCCAATGAAGAAATATTTGTGCATAAAAGCCTCTCTCAATATTTTCTGTGTGAAAACTTGCAAAGACACTTCCATACCAGACCCTTTTTGAGATCTCCTTGGACTTCTAATTCCCTCACATACTTCAAAGTGCATCTTGAGCACTTAATTTGGGACTGAGAACTCAATCAACCACAGTAAGCATAGGTCAACTTAACATTTATAAGTTTTTAGACATTTTGCATAAGCTTATTACAGAAAAAAAACCAACTACTAGACCTCAATCTTTACCATGTTTTAAATGTTACTTCATTAATTTTTCGTTGAAGATTAAATTAATCTAAATGTTTCAAGAAAATATAAGATTACTTCAGGGTTCTAAAAAACTGTTTCTACATGCTAAAAATGAATGCCTGGTGATAGCACATGAAGAACAATGTTTTGTTTTCCTTTATCAGTAGAAAAAAGGCTTCTGCAAGAAGAAAATGGGATGTTGAATTGGATACCATGGGTAGCATATCCCTTGCTATTTTGTACCTTCACACACTAAAAAGTGAAGATAACTGACATGTCTTTAGATGTCTGTTTAAAGCAGTGAAATTAAGGTAGGGCAAAGCAGGATATGGAGTATCAGTGAATTCCAAAGCATTTTATGCCACTAGCTGCCACTTCTGAAAAAACAACAAAATTAAAGTAGGAAATCCATCTAGTTTTGAGCTGTGAAAAAAGAAAGAGTAAAAATTCTTTAAAAAAAAAAAAGCTTTTTCTTTCTCAATTAAAAAGATTTTGTTAGATTTAAGCTGCTTCTCTTGTACTGTTTGGTGGGTTTTTGGTTTTTTTGTTTGTTTGTTTTGGGGTGTTTTTTAAATTTTTATGTGCACAGGACTATTTATTTTAAAAAACAATGAACAGTTTACTTCATTGTTTATTCCAATCCTTGTCCAGGATTGCTGAACCACACGATTTAAAGGACAGACTGAAAAAAGTAAGAATAAGAAATTAATGAGGAAGTGAGATAATTGACTGAGAAGTCAGCTTAAGAAATAAAATAATTAAAATATTTTAAACATAGACAAGAGGAAATAATGCAGATCTGTCCTAGTCTTATGTTCCTCCCTGGCATTTTTGTGACCCTCCTAGAGGTGGGATTTTTGGGTTACACAAGCCTATGAAATCAGTCTGAAACCTTTTTATACTCCTGTCCTGCATGTTGCCCTGCCTAGCAGTTTGAGAAGATAACAAACATTCCTTTTGTGGTTTCACTCCTTTTGTAGAAACTGACAGAATGTGTAGCTTCATATTCTGAACTATTTCAGTGGTATCACTTACTACAAGTAAAAGTGTAAGTAATAGTGGTATCACTAACTATAAGTAAAAGCTGGAGAGAGTCCCTGTTAGAGAACAATCCACATCATCCTAAAATGCAACAATTTATATAATCTGTCTTAAATGCTCCCAGAGGTGTTTGCTTCTTTCTATCAGTAATGGGAGAAGCTATCTCAAATTCAGCCTAATTTTAGACATTTGAAGCCAGGGGAAATAATTAAAAAATCACAAAATTGTTTAGGTTGGAAAAGATCTCTAAGATCACCAAGTCTGCTCGCTCAACATTACTAAATCCACCAATAAGCTCTAGATGCCACAGCTGCAAGTTTTTAAATGCCTTTAGGGATGATGATGAATTCACCATTTCCCTGGGCAGTTTGTTCTAATGCTTGATAATTCTTTCAGTGAAGAAACTTTTCCTAATATGCAATCCAAACATCACCTGGTGCAACCTGAGGCTATTTGCTCATGTCCTCTCAGTAGTTACCTGGGCCAAGGGGCCAATCTCCACCATTGCACAGAGCAATGAGGTCTTCCCTCAGCCTTCCTTTGTCCAGGCAAAACCAAACCACCTCCCTCACCTTCTCCTCATAGGACTTGTGCTCAGACCCTTCACCAGCTCTGCTGCCTTTTCTGGACATGCTTCAGGAACCCAATATCTTTCTTGTACTGGCAGCCCCAAAACTGAACAAGATTTCAAGGTGTGGCCTCACCAGTACTGAGTACAGAGGGGCAATTACTGCCCTGGTCCTGCTGGCCACACTATTGCTGATACAAGCCAGGATGCCACTGGTCTTCTTGGTCTTCTGGACACACACTGGTTCATGTTCAATTGGCTGTTGACCAGCACCTCCAGGTCCTTTTCAACTGCACCACTTTCCAGACACTCTTCCTCCTGCTTGGAGCGCTGTATGGGGTTGTTGTGACCCAAGTGCAGTGCCTGGCACCTGACTTTGTAGAATCTCATATCATTGGCCTCAGCCCATCAATCCTGCCTGCCCATATCCCTCTGCAGACTCTTCTACCCTCCAGCAGATCAACACTCCTACTAACTTCATGTCCTCTGACTGAGGGGGCAGTTGTTCCCCCTGAATCTGACTGAGGGGGTACCTGATCCACTCAACTACATCACTGATAAAGGGACAGCAACATCAATTAAGTCCATTACAGTAGAAGAGCTTCTTTGCTTAAAGTTGTCCAAAATTGAAGTATTTCATATCAGAATCTCACAGAATTAGTAAGGCTGGAAGGCATTTCTAGGGCTGGTAAACCCAAACTCCTACTTAGAGCAGGGTCAGCTAGAGTACATTGCTCAAGACCTCATTCAGTTTCATTCTGAACATCTCCACAAGGGAGACTCCACAATCTCATTGGGAAACCTGTTCCTGTGTTTGACCACTCTCACAATAAAAGAGGGACTTTTTTATGTTCAGCTAGAATTTCCTTCATTTCAGTTTGTGCCTATTGCTTCTCATCCTGCCGCTGGGCACTACTAATAAAAGCTTGTCTCTGTTTGAAATAAGTATAAATAAATAAATTAATAATAACAATCATAGATATTTGCGTGACACTGCAGACTTGGCCAGAGGTGTCTGTGTAGTTCTTTCAAGAAAGATATGAAGAAATTGTTCAAATAAGGGACTGCCTCAAATCAGGAACTGTCTGGCCAGGTTTCTTTCACAGGTACTACAATGAACCCTTTCTTCTCCTTGTTTTGGTATAAGCATTGGTCTTCACACAAAGCACTGTAAGAAATAGAAATAATTTTCTTGGGAATTTTATGCTAGAAAATAATATTTGTACTTTAGATGCAGTACTGAGGTAGACAAAAATATTTTTCCAAGTCAGGAGGAGTTAGTGTCTTTTTTAAAAAAAACTCACAAACACATTAATTTTTTAACAGTCAGAAAGGAACAATCAAAAATGGTGAACTTTATGCTTTAAACCACAATAATAATTCAATACTCTACAAGTTAAAAACTTTCTGCTAATAAAGACTTGAATTCAGAAAGCACACTATTATTTATTTTTCCTATTATTTATGCTATTTGTTTATTTATGCTACTTATGCTGTTATTTACAGAAGAAGACTTTCTGAAAATCTGCTCATATAATTTATTTTTGTGAGTATTTGATTATAGGAACAGTTCTAAAACTTAAAATAGACAATAAGAAAAATGTTTATTTTGTTTTTTAATATACATTTAACCTACATACATAGGTTTGCCTTTTATCCCTTTTGCTTTCAAAGTTAAAAAATCTCTTCTTAACAATTATATATTTGTTTTAATGATGAATGGCCATTTTTGCAAAATGAAACAAGCAGAATTTAGACTCTGGTGTATTCGTACATAATGTTCAGTGATCTAGTACACTGCCATGTTCAAAATCTCCAGCTATCATTAAAGTCTACAAAAAGAAATTAGAAGTATAACTCATCTTGAGAAAAGGGAAGAAAAATGGAGAGAATATTCTCTCAAATCTCAGGTACAGCTTTAGTGAAGTGTTTCCTCATTTCTTCCCTAGCAAATGAATAAAAAATTATCTCTGTGTGTACATGCATTAAATATTAGTGTGTAATTTCCACGATGTATCAAGAAAAGAGGGAACCAGCGGGTGAAGTGTCTAAGTCAATATCCATCATATTTGAGGTGTTTTGGCAGTCTATTGAAGGTACCACTGACTGGAAAAAGGAAAATGTAATCCTCATTTCTAAAAAAAGAGTAAAAACTAAGACCGGGGGTGCTACAGGCCAGTCAGTCTCACCTTGATGCAAGGTAAGATGATGGAGAAGATTTTCCTGGATGTATGCCAAGGCAAATGGAAAAAGAAGGAGGTGATGGGTGGCAGGCAGCACGGCATCAGTAAGGGCCTTCTACAATGCAGTTACAGCATTGGTGAACAGGGGAAGAGTAACTGACATATCCTGCCTTGATTTTTGCAGAGCGTTTGACACTGTCCCACGTCACATCCTTGGTTCTGTACTGGACAGACATGGATTTGATGGATGGATCACTCCATGGACAAGATAATGGCTGAATGGTCACATGGATTGTGGTCAATGGCTTGACATCCAAGTGGAGTTCTGTGACAAGCGATGTTCCTCAGGAGCTGGCATTGGGACCAGCACACTGTTTAACGCCTTAGCCAGAAGCAAGCAGAGTGAGATCATCTGCAGCCTCGGCAGGTCTGCTGAGAACATCAATTTGTGTGGTGGAGCTCACACACTGGTGGGGAGAGATGGAATCCAGAAGGACTGTGAAGAGTTTGAGGGGTGGGCCCATGTGAACCTCATGAAATTCAACGAAGCCAAGTGCAAGGTCGTGCACATGGATCAGGGCAATCCCAAGCCAAAAGGCTGGAGAGAGAATGGACTGAGAACAGCACTGAGGAGAGAGACTTGGAGCTCTTGGTGGATAAGAAACTTGACACAATTCTACAATGTGAACTCTCAGCCACAAAGGCCAGCCATATCCTGGGACACATCAAAAAAAAGCATGGCCAGCAGGTTGAGGAAGGTGATTCTCCCCCATTACTGCATTCTCAGAAGATGCCACCTAGGGTGCTGCAGCTGACTCTTTGGCCTTCTGCATAAGAAGGACCAAGACCTGTTGGAGTGAGTCCAGAAGAAGGCCACAAACATGATAGCTATGGAGCACACCTTCTATGAGAGAGCTGGGGTTCAGCTTGGAGGAGAAAAAACTATGATGAGAACTTGTAGCACTTTCCGGTAACTGAAGGGGGCTACAAGAGCTGGAGAAGGATTTTTTACAAGGGCGTGTAGTAATAGGACAAGGAGTAATGGCTTTAAACTGAAAGAGAGTATGCTTGGATTGGACCTAAGCATAGAATTCTTTACCATGGGGTTGCGGAGACGTTGAAGCAAGTCACCCAGAGAAGCTATGGATGCCTCATCCCTGGCAGTATTCAAGGCCAGGCTGCATGGGACTGACAAACTGGTCTAGTGGGTGTTATCTGTCCTTTTGAAGGGGAAGGTTCTAACTACATGATGTTTAAGGTCCATTCCAACCAAAGCTGTTCTAAAATTCTATGATTCTATTATTTCTTAGTAGGATTCAATAATTTGTTTTATTTGCTTTGTTCTGACATTGAAAACTATAATTTTGACTAATAATGATATTTTATTAGGATTAATTATTTTGGTTGAGAAAATTCATTATTATTAAATGAAGTAGCAGAAATAGGTTGGATATTTAGTATTTTCAATCACAGTGTAAAAAATACCTATCTTTAGTTAGTCAAATCAGTACGTAATAAAGCACATAATTGCCCCAAATTAGCAACTATTGAATTTAAACTGTTCATTTGAACTGTCACTGAAAAAAATTATTATTCTAAATTATCTTGTAAAAAAACCCCAATACACTACAAAAAATGTAGCAGATCTGTGAAGAGGGAGAGAAATAAATTATGACATAGCTATATTAAAATTATGACATAGCTATATTAAAAAAACCCAAACCTCATACAATTGATTCAAGGCAATTTTTTTTTTTTTACTTTTAGAAGAACTGTTATTTTGTGGTGTAAAACACTTGAACTGAATAAATAATTTTACTTCACATTAAGGACCATTATTTTAGTATGTATTTAAGAGCAAAATTACAAACATAAAAGAAGGCAATGAGATCCTTAAGGCAGATAAACATCTACAAGCACATATAATCCCCACCTTTAGCAGAGAGGCATCTTCATCTAGCAATCTTTGGTTTTTCAGTGCTATCACTGGGTGGCTTCCATCCCAGGATTCTGCTTTGCCTTCAGCAGCAGTGACACACTGGCAGATGGATGGCTTTCCAAAAGTCATACAGAATGTGTGACTAGAAGTCACTTCTAAGATGGTAAAGTTCAACCCATTTCCCAGAGTAAAAGCAGTTTATTGTGTTTGTGCAGCAAGCTTTTAGTAGTGGGGTGGCTACAGAGGTGTCTGCTGTGAGAAGCTGATGGAAACTTTCCCTACGTGCAACAGCCAATAACAGAATTCAAACAATCTTGCCTTAAAAAGGTAAATAACTTTTGTGTTGTAGTGTTTGCCTTCTAAAATTATTGAAATCTACCCATTGACATGCATGTTCTATACACTAAAGGTGTATAGTATATAGATCCACTTATTTTTATTAGTTTCTGAGTGGACTGTACTGTAAGCTAAATTGTGAGCTATGAGCTGAGATCATCTTTTCAGGCTGTTAATTCTGAGATAGTCTGTGTAAAGTAAATCCAAAATGACAAGTAAAACCAAGAGAGGACAGTTAAGCCTGTAGATTGATCATTGATGTCTTCCTAACTGATGGACCAGAGATTCCAACTTCTCACAAAGACTTCATCACACTGTCAAGTTTTCGCATGTGAATATGTCTCAATATTGAGTTATTTCACTACTGTGATGTTTTATTTCTTACTTCCTTGTCTCATTCTCTCTTCTGTCTCCACTCCCACCACTATTAAGAAAGAAGTGTTAAGATGATTTATTATCTGATAACTATATTTTTTATGGACCCAATTAGGTTTGCAATCGGGACAAAATATAGAGATTAATCTAGATTTAATGGCTAATGATTTAATGGTTTAATGGTCTTGCGGTATTTATGGTACTTTTTCAAATGCATTGGAAGCTTTCGTAATGATCAATCATGATGTTTCATTGTTTGCTGTGAAGGTTCTGTGGTGAAACTGTCAGAACTGTGTCATTTCTTCCATTTAGTTTCCCACAGAGAAATGTTAAATTAAAAGATATATGAAATCATACCTATTTTTGAATTTCACAGGTTTCCAGGAAATCTGCTTTCTACTGTTCTAACTGGTAAGTAAAGCAGTTGTTAAAAGAGTAAGCAGGAGAGAGCTGATGTTTTCTCTTTTTGTATTTTAACGGGTTGACCACCATGCAAATATGCAGGGACATGGTACTTTTTTTGAGAACATTTGCTCAACATTTTTCAGTAGTAAGTTTATTTTTTTCAGTTTATCCTGGCATAATAGTTACATATTTCTGCTTGGATGCAGGTTTTATTATATGGTATCAACTGCCTGCTCAATCACTATAATTTGTTGAACATCAGCCAGTCTTAAAATGATTTTGAAAGGTGGTTCAGATACAAAAAGTAATGAAGGACAGCTAAGAAAATGTATTGTATAAGTCATTCGAAACCTGAACTTGTTGTTCAGAGAATCTCAGTATAATTTGGAGTGATTGTGAAAACCACATACATATTCCTCTCTTTTATGAAAATCAAAATCACTGTTAATATTTTAATTAATGTACCAGACAGTATTTAACTCTTCTGAGATGATTTAATATATAAAGTTTCTGTAGAAAATTCCTGACTGGAATTTAACAACACAGTATTCAAGCAATGAATGTACTTTATTTTTGTGAATGGAGTGGTATGAGGGTATAATTTGTTTAAGTGTAGTCAGCTTTAAGCCATGCTAGGATTTACCTTATTAAACATAAGGGGGTCTGTTAGCACCCATGCACCCATTTTATATTGCACTTTGCTTTTTTTTTTTT
>VWZV01010995.1:0-126156 GCA_013397155.1 Irena cyanogastra
TGGATGCACTGACTGGAGACTCAGAGTTTCGATGAAGACTTATTAAAATCAGTGGCAAACTCTTCTTGTATTACCAATATATACAACAGGACCAGTTCCAGGATCCTCTTCCAAAATTTAAAATTAAAGCTTTAATTTTCTATCACTATTCTCGACCTTTACAACACCATAGATGGCTTTAAAATATCTCTTACAAGATGAAACATAGAACATCTGTTGAAAACACTTTGAGGACATGAAAGAAAACGATTTTTTAAGTCTTTAATTTTTAATATAGAACAGGTTACCTAAAAAAACCTTAAGAGATTTTCATAGGACCAAACTATACATTTTTCCCATGTTCAATACATGTTTTTTCCATTAAATCAGTGTTTGGTATTGTAATTTGTCTTTAAACAGTGCTTACAGAGATAACATTAAAAGTTGCTATGTAACAAATGAGATTTCCTCTTATTGTGAAGAAGAAAACACTCCCTTTTAGTCACAGTTAATGGAGAAGAGGGGGGAGCAGAGTAACAAGCCTGTTTCTTTATTTAGTTGTGGTTGCCAAATTGGACCACATTCACATTCATCAAGTATTTCAAGCAAGTTCCTTTCTCAGATTGTTTCGAGTGTTTCATTTTTGAGTATAGTTTAATTACAAGAGAGGCAGATTTATGCTGAAAATTAATTGCAGCTTTGAAATGAAAGCTCCACATTACTGTAACATCAACTTTAAAAAAATAAAAAAATCTGAAAACATGGAACTATATTAATTGAGATATAAACTTTTAATGATATACATAGTCCTAAAAGTTCATCCAGAAGATACCATTTTAGTAATTTACACCATACTTAGATATTCTAAAGAGAAACCCCCACCACAGTAAATGTTACAAAAATTAGCACTGGAATGTTTCACATGTTGAAGGCAATTTACAACATAATATTGGTTCAACTTAGGAAACACAGCTTCGAATTCTCTGCCCTTTTCATTATATTAATCAGAATTTCCATAAGGATAAAAAGAAAACTAAAGCTTATAGGACAGTAGCAAGACTACACTTAGCTATAACCATCCACTTAAGAATTTGATGGAATTATACTAAAAAAAAAAAAATGTACTGAGGAAACTGAAACATTAGTGCTGTCTTGATGTAGTTGTCGAAACTTGCACTTTCAAGCACACTTCTCATTCAAGTGATAAATATTGCTATTTCCGTTCTGAGTATTCTCATTGCCAAATAAAAATACCAGGGCTCGTTAACAAAAAATACAGTGCCCACTACAAACCTCCTCATCCACCACCTCCTGTTGTTTCCTCGTTTATCTGAGCATTAACCTGCCTGCAGCTGCTTTCAGAGGTAAGCAAACTCTACCCCCTCCTGTTGAGAAGGCTCGCACATAGTCGACATTATTTTCTCTCAGCTCGCCTGCAATTGCCCTGCTCTTGAACTGAAATTTGCAAACTCACATTTGGTTGTGGATAAAGAAATCTGTGCCAAAACAATGGGAGAAAGATGTGATAGTTTTTATCAGTTGGAGTCATAAAGGCAGCAGCTTCTCCAACCTCTTATAGCTCATATAGCAGTGATGTTTTACACCACCATCATATACATTTCTAAAACAGTCTACCAATATTTTCAGAAGGGAAACCAACTGCTGTTAAATCAGCTGTCTTTAAATTCCTGAAGCCGGAATAATTTTTGGCTTCCATTTGTAAATTGCTTCTGATGTCTAGTTTGTCCAGTAAGAGGCTGCAAGGCAGTACCATACATAAATATGTACTGCACTACCGAAAGTTGCAAAACTTACTTCTTTGATGACCAATCAGAGGGGGAAGAAATAAGAAAAAAGGATCATATACCACTTCTCCTTGACTCACATAAGCCAACGCTTTCAAAGCTCTGTCCAGCTCCTGCCAGGACTTCAGTTTGAAGGGTCAACTTTGAATTCTGGAGTACCCTTAAGGAAAAGCCAAGCATTGGGTAAAGGCAAGGGGGCTATGAACCTCTGGTCACTCACAAGCAAAAGCTGACAAAGAAATCTTGGTGAAAACAGCTTCCTTAGCTACCTCCTTCATACAGTTCTGAGAAATACCTTCCTCCTCAAGTACCTGTATATAATATTATCACATTAAAAAATTATTGTTAATTTCTTGGAGAAATTTTTTTAATTAAATCAGCCTATTATATATCCATCTATTTCATGTGATCCACACAAATTTAAATTACACTACACACAGCAGCATGAGTTTCAGTCATTTATTATTTCTAACAACCAGAAAGAACCCCTTCAAAGCTTTCATCAACTGGACAGCCTGCTGTTTTCTTTGGAATCAGATTCAAAAGACATCCCTTGGCACGTAACCCATGACAAGCTCTGGCTAATCTGTCAACAAGGCAACACAAGTGAAAATGAAGCCCTACTGTCCTCACCACTGCACCATGGTACCTGCAGGTCAGAACCTGGGGATGGTCTATTACACTCTGTACATCCACTTAAACATGATGAGAGGCTGCATCTGACTTAAGAAAATATGTGAGGTGGGCAAAAAGTATATTTCTAAACCTTGGGAAGTATCAATTTTCCTTTAAATACAAACCCAATATTGTATGGGTATATTATGATAGGATTTTATACAGTTAAGTTGTTTTGGTTTTTTTTTCATTAGATCAAAACCTATTCTACTGGGTTTATCTAGCAATAAAAAATGCAAAAATGGATGCACAGTATTAAATTACATACAAATACCAGGGAACCTTGTTCTCAAACTTGTGGGAGTGATTTGTGTTATGTTACATATACTTCATGGTATGGATTTTTACACACATCTAACCTTTTGTGTGAGAAGATCTGGGGAGAAAACCCAGCATCGCTATCAGGAAAATCCAGCACTTTTTTCTTATCAGTTGATCTGGGTTTGGCTTCTGAAAGACAATTTTTTTCAACATAACATACATTTGTTAAGTGAGTTTTGTGTTCCAATTGCTAAACTTTGAAAATTCCTCTGTGTTCCAGAATGTGTGTTCTAAACTGGAAAAAAATAGACAGGATAAAGACCTTATTTTTTTAACATACAAAAATCTACCTTATTTTACCATAATCTTGATCTTCGTGTATATATATATATATATATATCCATTTATACACCAACATAGAATAAATTCAGACATTTTTGCCAATGATCAAATAACAAACGCAGTAAGAATGAGCAAGCTTTTTTAACAAATAGCATTAGGTGTGTCAGGAGACCCAACACAGCACATTAAAGGTTTCATACATAAAACATGTAGATAGATGTAAACTTATGCACCATATGAAGAGAGCTCTTGTTCTACTAGTACCTCAGACCTGCAAATTTGGCACATTTAGAGACTATTGTAAGGTTTCCCTAATTCCTGGAGCTAAACCATAGCAACATACATACCTCCTGCTTTTAGTTGCAAAAATCTTCCATGTTCATATTTTCTGAGTATATCTCTGCCCTATCTGCAAATTACTTGGATTTTCCCCTTCTTCAATCTTGTTGAATATACATTCTTTGCAACGGTTTTCCCAGAATTTCTCTCTTTCTGGTGCTAATAGTTAAACAAGTTACTTCAGTGGCAAGGTACCTAAGTTATCAGACGTGACAAGTTCTCACCCATTCACTTCCCTGGCTGCTTCTTCAGCTTTACCACCACAACTAGTGCAACTGGCCTCTGACACGTAACCATTAAATGGTCTGGTTACAAGGACCTACCGAAAAGCAGGAAAGGGGCAGAACACAGCCAAGAACAAGCAGAGACGGGGATAAAAAAAAATGAAATTGGATGTAACCTGCACAGACTGATCTTCTGGTGGGAGGTTGAATTAAATCTCAGAACTACAAAACTGATTCTATATCAGAAAATATTTATTAAGAACCAAAATTGCAAACTTTACTCCTATAATCCCAACAACCAAAGCAATGCACCCTCCAACTCGACTGGTGGAGGGTATAAGCATATGCTCTCAAATGTTTTTCTTTCATTTTTTTGCATTGAATAAGAAGAATCTTGGAGGTAATAGAAGACAAATATTGATGACATTTTGCTTAAAGAAGTGACCAAGACAATGCTAGAAATAAAAAGTAACAATCACAGTCTCAGACAACAGCTGACGTGGCTCAGATTATTATAGAAATGAACAGCATCAGAAGGAGACAGAAAGAAGGGCAAGAGAAAAAATGCAGCATATTGGTACCACTACTAAACCAGTGAAATCCAAGTACTTTGTATCTTCATGCTTAATATAATCTAAGTTTTGCCATGCTACAAAACCCTTCTTTTGTTACATAAGGTTTTGAGCTACAGTTGTAGATCATACCAGAGAGGAAAAAAAAATATATTTCTTGAATAGAATTCAAGAATTCAAAATTCTTGAATTTTGTTTGCTTTATCTGAGAACTCCTCCTGTAAGTTACTAACAGAAACATAGCCCAAGCCCCACTCATCAGTTTTATGTTTCTGGAATGTTAGCTTCTATCTCTTTGGTTTTAATGCCTCTTGTCCTCACAGATCTCTTTACCGTTTAATTTGCCCAGCAGTCTTTAATGAATGTATTTTGTAATCTTAAATACCCATTCAGAAGTTGATAAAACTATTCCAGTAGTAGCAGCAGCAGTTACATTTGCAACAACCAGCATTAATAGCTGACACTCTTAACTTGCCACACTTCAATACACCTAAAGATACTCATACTGCAGTTCAGGAGGTTCTGCTCTAACCTGAATTCTCTGGAGCTCCCCCCAAAGCTACTGCCTACCTTTACAATGGCCCATTTTTCTTATTAAATTACATTTTCTTATTAAATTACACTTCAGCAGAGAGATCATGAACCAAGAATAAATTTGGACTAGCAGTTCAAACACCTCTCATTGAAGATTACTTTGTTCCAAAGTTTGAAAGTGTTTGAATTAACTTCATATAATGTGAAAGCACAGTCACTATGGCTGTTTTAGCACCCATGCTTGTTTTACACTAAATCCAAACCCACTGACAGAATTAATCTTGGGTTATGCATATGTATATTCATTAAATAAGAAACAAAGTATACCCGATGTATATTTCAGTTGGCAAATAACGATTTTCACCCAAACATAGTGAAGTTTCTGGGGAGATCACCAGTTTGTTCAAAAGCTTTCAATGTTTTTGCAGCTGACACTACTTCTGTCTACCCACACAAAGAAATTTCCCATATCAAGGGATTTCAGATTTGGCACAAGAAAAGAGAGCTTACATTAATTTCTATACTTGGGGTCTTTTACCTCTGTACAAAGATCATAAATCTATAAATTTTAAGCTACAATGTAACATCAAAATTCTAGCATCCTTACAAAAACAGAACGCAGAAGCTTTTAATTGACATACACTGTGGTGGGTTGACCCCAGCCAGCAGTTGAGCTCCCATCCAGTTGTTTGATTACTCACTGCACTGGGATGGGGAGAGAGTTAGAAGACCAAAAGTGAGAAAAACTCATGGGTGAAAACAAAGACAGTTTAAAAAGTAAAGCAAACCAAAACCTAATTGAAAAACCCCAAGTGATGCAAAGGCAATTACTCACCACCTCCCACAAGCAGACCTGCTGTCCAGCCAGTCCTACAGCAAAGGTTACCTTGGGAAAGATATCTGCTGCCAATTTTATTGCTGAGCATGATGCTATTTGGCACATAACAGCTCTTTGGCCAGTTCAAATCAGCTGTCCCAGTGCTGCCCCCTCCCAGTTACTTGCCCATCCTCAACCTACTCCCTGTGGGGACAAGGTGAGAAGCAGAGAAGGCCTTTTCACTTTGCCCATGAATAAGCGATAGCAAAAATATCAGTGGTATCAGCACAGTTTTGGTCACAATCCAGAACACAGCACCCTATGGGCTGCATGAAGAAAATTAATTCCATCCCATGAGACCTCACACAAATACCAAGAATGAACAAAAGGTGTGTTTAACTACAAGAAGAAATAAAAAAGCATCAGTTTAGAAAATAGACTTGACAGAATGTTTGTCTGAATATTCATAGAATCAGTCATAGACTATTGGGCTAGAGGGGGACCTCCCACATTGTTTGAAATTTAGTTACAAGTTCTTTCAAAAACTATTTCACTATTGATATAACTACAAGAATAAGGTCATTTAAGAAAAACATCTCTTCTTGACACATTTAGTCAGGCTCACCTCAGGCCTTTTCTGAAGGCTGGCCTGGGAGCTGTCATTTGGGTCTTGTAAATAGGAAAATTAGTTAAAATGGCAGTAAAAGCTGTGATGCAAATGAATCAAGTCCTAACATAAAACTACTCCAGTGGAATGTTTAATCTAAATCAGCCATAGGATTAGCTTACTTTGTTTCCAATGACATTTGTATACTTCATCAAGGGAAGTGCTTATAATGCACAATCATTTTTATTTTAAAATTTAAAGCCCATAAAAAGTAAATGACTGGCAGCAGGAAAAGAGGACACAATACGAACCTCCTGTCCCACCAGTAACCTCTATCGTGAATTACGACTACTACCTTCTGCAGATGTCAGAGAGAGTTTATTCCTCATGGTCTTTCATCCCAAAGCAGTGCCCAAATACATATGCAGAATGAAGGGGGAAAACACAAGCGGCTGTGTAACATCTGAAAAAAAAATCTGAAAGCCCCTGAGTCAGCTGAAACCAGTCATAATGCCATTCTGGTAAGATCTAACCCATCATTCAATGCATAACAGGTTTGTGGAAAGAACCTTGGCTTTGTTAAAGCAAGAAAAGCACAGCTCCATCACAGTCAATAAAATTTAAAATTATGTTTCCTTGAAAAAAAAAAAAAAAAGAGCAATTTGTCAATATAACCCAGATTTTTCAGAAAAAAATATCTTGAAAGTAAACTGGTTTTGGCTACTTAACATTACAAGCGACCATTTCTGATCAACAATGTGTCAGGTTTCTTCCTGATTCCTAAATATAACAGAGAACATGTGCAAGCACAGCTGGCTCCTGACAGAAAACTGACCAGGTTCTACGCCAAGCTGAGAAGGCAGACAGCATCAGGAAGGACACAAGGAAGCCAAGCCAACAGAAAGGACTAATGTACACGCAGCCACTGGAGAGCAGTACTTTCATCACAACCAGAAACCACAACCATGGTTTTGCAGAAATTTCATACCCATGACAGCTACAAGATCACTAAAACATGCTTTCTTTTTTCTTAGAGTTGAAAATCTTTAGAAAGTAAATAACTTTGTATCAGCCTTGAAACTTTAGGCAATGAACACAGAACTGCATAATCTCTAGATGCCGATACTTTTCTTTCATGAGAAGGTTTTGAATTAGATAAATCTGATGCAACTAAACGTACCAAATAGAGCTGTAAATTTCCTTACCAGCAAGAGTGACTACTGAAATGCACACTAGAACAAACTTACAAAATTTCCCATCAGACTTTAAAAAACACAGAGCTGTAACAATTAAAATACCAAGCCATAAGTTCAAAGAAGCACAAAAGCTTTAACGGTCCTTAAGCTTCTGCAGCTAACTCCAGGTCCTCTCACACAATTCAGAGACACCAAAAACATTGAGTTATATAACCCTTTCTCCTGAACAGCTTCAGTTTGCCTCCTAGCATGGGGTGCAACCCACAGGAAACAGGAGTGAGGCTCAGACGAGGTCAGTAGCAAGACCCCAGTAAGCCGCAACAAAACAGAATTCCATTATTTCATCCTTTTCTGTTCCAAAAGTCAGGCATGAGAGTCATTCATTGCTTTTCTGTGGGTCTTTCCTCACAATTATCAAGAAGCAAATAAAGAAAGGGATCTTACTTTATTTGATTATTACCTATAAATTTTGTAAGTACCAATTTAGGGGATTAGGCTGTATTATTTCCGTTTAGCACTAGAAGCTCAGCTTTCTTAAAGCATACAAATAGACACTTTTTTCTTTTATTAATTTGAGCAGGAACAGGTATGACAAAATTACACCCAAAAAGAAATAAGAAAGTTAGGGACAGAAATGGGTATACTGAATAACCAAGACATTTCGATTTCAAAGTAGACTTGGACAGAAAAATCTGGCATGCTTTTATGGATCACTCTAAGTAAAAAAAAAAAAAAAAAAATCAAGCCATTAAATTACACCATGGCAGCAGAATGTGTATTTCATTCATCTTCAGCTGGAGTTGGCTAAACCTCCTCTCCTGTTCTATTCCCCTCTAACTGGAAAGGAAGCATCTCAGCCTCCCTGGCTTTCTTCTGTGATTCTCTCTCACCTAGATTTACTTAATTATCACTTAACCTCTTGTCAGAAACAGCTCAGTCATTCCTATGGAGGGAATTTGCCATTATTTGCTATTTCTCTGGCAAATATAGGTGATCATTTATGTAACTTATATGATCGTCTTAGCCCTATCCAGTTTGTACTGTATATTTTGCCTTTTGAAAGAAAAATATCACCCATTTGCTGGAAAAATAGAGGAGAGAAAGCATACATGCATTATCTGAACAAATACCTTTGTGAGAGGAGATTAGAATGTCATTATTGCAACATAACTGATGCAGCAGGCTTTTGTTTCATGCTTGTCAATATCTAGTAGTGTAGGTCCTTGTCTTAATCATCTTCTACAATTGCTTGAGAGCTACCTTACAGCTTCCTACTTTGAAGACAGACACTTGCACCTAATGCCATGCCATTCAAAAATCTTAATTACACAAATGGTAACTTTCTTGCCATTATTAGGGTCAATATGGAGCTGGAGTCACACAGGTCTTAGTAGAGCTCTCTGAGCCTAGATCAGGTATGTGAATGATTCCTCAATCGACACACACTTACAGAAAGCGATTATTATCAGGTAGGAATAACATCCATGAAGCACACAATAGCTGATAATTTTCACATAATAATAGTTCTTCTACTGCCAGCATGTCTTGGCTGGCATCTATGGGAAAAGGAAAGTGTTCTTTAACGTCAGGATATTCCAGTGCAGGATGGTAGTACAAAACACAGTCGCTCTGAACACGTATCAGGTGCCAGAAATTGAAAAGTCTTCCAAAGACTTGTTATGCAAAAAAAAAAAAAAAAGTAGGATTATTTTAAAAATGGGGAAATAAACTATTCTGGTTTTCTACAGAAATTATTCGATTTTGTTTAGTTTTTCACTTTTTTCTGTAGGACTGCTACTAACAAGTAACCCTACAACACTGTTGTAGCTAATAAATAAAGAAAGAAAAAATTGAAAAGGTTTTGACAGAGAAAGAGGAGGGAAAAAAACAGATATCTTTACTCAGCAAAAGTCGAGTAGCAGTCCATGCTAACTGACTTCCAGCTGCTCTAATTTTTAATTATGTGTCACTCAGAGCACTGATTTATTACGACTAGATTTATTGCAAGCAACTATTTGAGACCATATTTTCCACTTCAAATATGGCCCCAAACATTTACAAGAACACACAGACTACAAAAGTGTTTATTCATCCACTATTTTCAACATGCCATAATAAAAGTGCTCTATTGTTACCTCCAGAGTCATAACATTTTCTGTTAAACTTGCAAAAGCAGACAGCTTCAGGCTGTAGCCAAAAAAACCAGAACTCCTTGTTGATTTTCCTGACTTTCCTGTCCAAGTTCATGAGAAAAAAAGGGACAAGCCAAAGGAGCATCTAGTCAAATACTAGATTACCTTTTCTCAGAATGAACAGAATGACTGGGAAAAGTAAATAAATAAAGCAAGTATTGTGGTGATATTTTCCCTGAATACTCCCCCATTCTCCAGATAACTTGAAACTTAGTGACTTCCTGAGCCAGAGGGAGCCACCTTTGCCTTTGATTTTTCTTGAGTGAACTTAGTCAGCCTACACAAATTTTTATAATAAAAACAGCATACAGATAGCTCATAGGGTGAGGTGCAATGATCACAATTTTCTACTGGTAAGTTTTTTGTTTGTTTGTTTGTTTTAACCTTGGTACTCATACAAGTATTAGTATTGTTAGATTTCATGTTACCTAATACCAGTTGTATGATTTGTTATTATGAAAGTGATATTTAACAAAAAATTAGTCATAGTATAGCAGTTGCAATATATAATAATATTTGTTAAACAAAAATAGTGGATTAAATTGTTTATTAGTATATAGTAATAGTGGAATTAATAGTTGGTTTAATTACAGCACCTCCAACTCTTGTCCATCAAGACGTCTTTGGCAAGATCTCATGTCTTACTTTGCTCTCCCTGCTATGAAACCTTTGGATGAAAACCCATCTACTTTCAAAAAAAGTAAAAATCCAGATAATTCAGCAGTAAAACACGTGCGCATACACACACGAATTTTGATGCAGCACACAACACACTAAAAACATTTTCCTCTCTTTACCTGCCTTGCCTACTTTCTAAAATTACTGACTGTAGCTCATACCTACTTACTATTTAGTGCATGAAAAACAAGTGCAGAGCATATTATTTTAAAGTGTGCCATGCTGCACAAATGAAAAAGACTGTGAGTGCATATATACGTGTGTGTGTATATATATATATATATGTATATATATATGGCTTTTGTTGGTCACACAGCAAAGCCCTTCTGCCACTGAAAAAACGGATGCCACTTGAATGCCTTCCCCTTTCCAGCCCCTCTCTCTCCATGGCAGAGGGGAGCTACAAGAAGACACCATTCCACCACTTCCAGCAACGGAAGAGCTTT
The DNA here is from genome assembly GCA_013397155.1 of Irena cyanogastra. NCBI lineage: Eukaryota > Metazoa > Chordata > Aves > Passeriformes > Irenidae > Irena > Irena cyanogastra. The sequence continues at coordinate 10,668 of VWZV01010995.1, forward strand.
TGAAGACAGAACTACTGATGTCATTGGACCAGGCCTCACAGCTAGCCTCTGGAAAAAAGAAAACAACATTCTTACTCTGTAAACTGGACAACATTTATTTCTAAGAACAAAGCACACCCATTGTGAGTAAGAGAAAGAAAGGACTTGCTTTCACAGTCAAAACCCCTGAAAGGAAAACACAGCTGCACCTGCAAGTTTTCTTTACTGCAGCACAAGCATTGCTCTACACTTTCTTAAGGACTGCCAAGAAGTTGAAGGTGCAAAATAAGCTGAATTCTTGTGCCCTTGTGCATAAGGAAGAACAATGCTGGGGTTTTTTACTCCTTTTTTTGTTTGTTTTTAAGGATAAATCTGCTGTAAATAATCCTGGGTGCTGTTGCTATCCCAACTTCTTTTGGGTCCAGTCAGGTAAAAAAACACAGGCAACAGAAAACTATCCTGATTAAAGTGAGTTTTTAGGAATTACTACAACAAATATTGTCTCTCTGCAAGAGAGTAAGAGGTGAGTACAGTAGAGACATGTCCCTCTGTGCTTATGCTACAGCCATACTCCCTCCAACATGCAGCCAGATCACGTACTTTGCCGGAAAGCTTCCTGGCAAACCATCTGAAGTTGATTTAGATTCCTGTATCTTCTGCAGGAGACTCAGCCGCAAAGGTATAATGATGTAGAGGGCTCAAACTCTGCCTAGAGAAGGCAGTGACTTTAAAAAGTCAAGCCAGGGAAAAAAAAAACCAAAAAAACCAAAACAAAACCACACCAGATGTCGTAAACATTCATGTCAAAGTATCTGAGGCTCCATGTTCGAGAAGCAGGTAAATTCAGAAAATATTGCTTTATTCAGAAAATGTTTCTGCACAATCTAAGCTGTAATGAAACTCCATTCTTTCCCGTCAGAATCCTTAAGCAAAGAAACAACACAGCTGCCATCTGCCCTCCTGAAATGCAGGAGGACCTTGCAAGTCCGAGCTCTCTTACGCCAGCAAAGTTTAATCAAGTCAAATGCATCTCATGTGTTCTATGATCAGCATATACAAACACAGCTGACAGGATGCATTTGAAGTCTGGATAGCCTGAAGTTTACACCTGTACTTAGGTCTGGTTAAAACTTTGCTGCAGCTGCTTTACAGAATGGTGCATTTCAAAGGCAGCCAAAATTTTAAGAAAAGGTTAGGCTCACTTGTCCTCCCCATGGGTGGTCCTCTTCAGGCTGACACAGCCTGCTAGCATTCAGTAGATTGTGCTATTTCATTCTTCCACCTCACCCCCTCCCTGAACGTTTTTCTTTTTTTCCACCTCCTCCTCCTTTTCCCTCCATTTTCTCCTGCCCCAAAATCAGCTGTATCCGGCTATAAACATGAATTCTTACAAACATTGCTCTGTGTATATTGTAAGCTCTCTGTGTCCCTACTGGCTGCTGTTCCAAATGCAAGCCAAATCACTTAATTTAAGAATTACAACATCTGCATTTGTATACTGAAGCACTTTCTAAAAAGATAAAGCATGAGACCAAATTCTGAGCTCACGGATGCCACTGAATAATTTCACTGATGCTAAAAAGGGTTAGCACAAACTTTCCTGCAGTATCACAGAGATCAGAATTTCACCGTTTGATTATGTGCTGATATTTTTTTCATGCAGTTGATGAGAAAATTAAAATAATTGGTGCTCGCATTCCAAATATTTGATCCCGGTGAATGCTCAAGAGTGAATTCCATCTTTAGTGTGCCTTAATTTCTATGAAAAACTGCATTTTATTGTTTCTCCATTCTCAGAGCTACATCTTTAATAGATAGGAAATTGCATGAATATCTCCCTACACTGGCCTTTTCAATTTACAAGAATAGTATTTACAATTCAAAAGAATAGCAGGAAATGTCTAATAGACTTAGCACTTGGTCTCTAGGAAACCAGAAATACCATGCTAATCACTGAAGGCTGCACCTTAACTATATTAAAGTGATTAAGCAAGCATGAGAAAGTGCACTTTTCTGTGGGCTACTTACTCTGAACAGAAAAACTACAGATATTAAAAGAAAAATATATCTGAAATATTTGTTTCTATCAGTTGTAAGCACATGGGTAAATCATTCTTCTGTTGCAGACGTAAAAAGGATCAGTAAGCTTTGCTGGTACAAAAATTTTTGGAACTGTCCTTAATATCTTAAAGATGTTTATGACTATATTTTTAGGAAAGGTTTTCCATATCGAATATAACTTTACAGGTAAAATTATAAAAAGAAATAGATTAAAAAAGCTAATACTTCAGTACTGTGAAAATTAGTAACATTAATGCTGTGAATTGTAAGCATTCAGAAAAATGGCGCCCCACTATTGTTTGTTGATTTGTTTTTTACAAAGCTGTAAGCTTGATTTGCAGGATGAAGTCTGAAAATGATTTTGCAAATACTAAACCAAACTAATATTTTTAAAAATTATTTTCATCACAAAAATATAAATTTTAAAGTAATATAACAAAGAATGTTAAACTTCAGCCCCACAAATTCAAGCAAAAACTAAAGTCCTGATCCGATGCCATCATTTTCATGCACTTTTCCCAATACTAACACACTTTTGACCAAATTAGTCCTGGAAATTTTCCTTTGCAGTCTAATTTTCTTCTGCTTGCTCTCAGGGGCACATACAGGACAGCACTAGCCTTCTCTAGACTCTAGTAATGAGTTAATATAAACACAAAATATAATCTTCAGTCTGAATGAGAAATGAAAACCTTTGTCATTTACTTGCTTTGGAAACAAGGTAACGAAATAGTTTTTTATTCAAGACACAAAAACTCAGCGAAGAACAGGTGCATAGAGAAGACACACAGGCATACCATGTTTACAGGGCCAGGCTACCAGATCAATTTTCCGTGTAAAATTATGGAAAAAATTAGCAAATAATGCAAATTTACACTCATAGGTAAAATGTTGTCAAAGTAAATGATTTAAGACCAAAGATAACAACAACTACGATCGTAGTCTCTTCTGTAAGTTTTCCAGAAAATAACTGAGATGCATAAACAATGCATTTGATAATCATGTTGTAGGCACTGGTGACACAGGTATCATCAATATATTTGATGCATCTACAAACCAAAACTACATCTTTGCTCCTGCACAGATTTATGGCTGCCTGAAGTAAAGTATGTGGGCAGAGAGGACTTGACAGTACTTCCACAGAAATCTCCTGATGTTGGCATGTTCCAGGTCTCTAAAAGTGAGACACAGACCATGTCCTTTCCTTCATCAGTCACTCTGTGACACTATTGGAAGGTTCAAGATTCTCCCCTGACTTTAACATACTCTGGGTGTGCAGGGGGGGAAAGCTGACACAATCAGCAGTTTCAAGCAAGAGTCCCCGCACAACGATGGCAGCTCTGCCCCTAACAACCATCTCTGACTGCAAGTCACTGCCAAGGCAGCTGCAAGGATTGCCAACAACTTATTTCTTTGGCACGTGCACAAAAGTTTTTAAGAATTTTTCCCTGGCTAAACTTTTGTTTGGCTCTGGCACCACCATATCAACCTCCTTCCTTCATGATGAGCCTCTGTGACACCCCAGTGTTTCTAATTATAGCAATATCTAGAAGCAGCAAACAGGGAATTGACCGTCAACTGATGCAGACTACAAAGTAGCTAAATAACTGGAAGAACTGTCTTACACACAAGTTCAGATCTCTTCAGGGTGACAAAGTGGCAGGTCATAAGGGAAGAGATTAAGACAGCTAGACAAGGGATAGACAAGGCCACCTATAGTAACTAATTTCTAAACCCAGCTTGAATTTAAAATTCACAATAACTACACCAACACAGACAGGAAACAGAAATCTATGGAGTAACTATATGATTTTCACTTCAGCCACAAGAACCTGATGGGCTCCAAAGGAGTTTGTATCCATTATAATAAAAAAAGATTTAGACTATTGCAGTCCAAATTAGACAGCTCAACCAGCCAGAGACAGAAAGTATTAAGTACATAGCTGCTTTTGCTGTAATTTTCACTTAAACTGCAAATTTCAATTTTCATTTCAAGTAAATCAGCCCAAATACAAACAAGCTTGCACCACACAATTTCATAAAAGGAAAACTGAATTTGGGATCAGGTACTATCAACAGAACTCTAAGCACTATTTAAAAGTTCACAGCATCGTGTTAAATAGCGTCTTTGGTGTAGGAAGTTATTTATGCCTTGGCAATATCTTGCAACCTAAAGTCAGAGGTGACCCTACCTTGGGCCTCCTGAGTTCTCCTTATTATCTCCCTTGAATTATTTAGGGATCCCACAACTCAATTATGATGTATTTTATTATTGCACCAACACAGCAAGATGCTAAGGCACAATAATCACTGGATTGTTTAGGTTGAAAGGGACCTCTGGAGATCAATTCCCAGTAAAATGTAATATTTTAGCAGTTTTAATGATGCAGGTACTATCCACACATGGTTTGCCATTTGTAAAAGCTTTAAAAATCAAAATGTATCAACAGGAACACATTTAGTTTCCACCATTCTCATAAGCATGTGAACTAATTTTAAACCCAAGTCAGGGCTTTTCAGGTCTTAATAGGTATATTTAGAAAAAAAAGTCTCTTCACAGCTACAGCACATGAATAAGTAATCCTAATTCCTAACTACACTGTAAGGCACATACTCTTGGAGTGCTTATTCTACTAGTAAATGTGATTCAAGTTACCACTCAGAAAGCAAGTCCTATTAATGCATGTTAGGGCAACTATGCAAACATATTCACATATTAGAGTAGATATAAAAACCAATGGCTTCTTAAATTAAGCAGTAAGTCCTGAGCTGGTTATCTGCTTCATTTCTAGCTGACTCAAAAAAAAAAAAAGAATGGAACAGAGTCAGGCACCAAACCGTGCCTTCAAAAAATAACACATTACAGCATTACTAGACTTGGTAAAATTCTGCTAGCTATAAAGCACCCCATACCTTGTGGGAAGAAATGCAACTCACACTAGACCATAAATGCAATAACCTTCTAAACCATGGCAGTTACCATTTTGACTCTTGCTAGAAAATTATATTTAACCCTTAGTTTTGTGATTATCATTACAAATGAGAGGTCTGAGCAATAACTTGTAACAAAAGAACCTGGATGTTTCTGTTTCTTTTATCTTGATTATACTTTGCAATCAAAGTTCAAAGCTAATACAACTTGAACAAAATACATCAGATTTCTTTATAATATAGAAGTACCAAGAAACACTGCTATTCTGTTCTTATACATCATTTTTCACCAAGGGATCTCAAAATACTTGAAAGAAAAGGAAGGAAATGTCATTAAGCCATTTTACAGGTAGATAAATTTCAGATATTTCAATTTTTCTCTGCCTATTTCACATCCTCCTATGCAAGGAGAAACAATGGACACTATATTTAGAGGCAGCTTCCAAACTGTGGTCTGTGAGAATTCAGTAATTCACACAACCATACTCAAGAGTAGCTTTAGAGTGCCCTTTAAACTTGTGCATTGATCCTGAAGTTCCAAACTGGACAGCTGTTAACCGGGCCCCAAAATCTTGCAAGGCAGTGGCAACATGTACATGCTCCCATGTACTGTGAAGTACCAAGACATGAGATCCCAATTCCAATACTCTAATACTTAAGGCCTACCCATGAAGAGTTGTTACCCAGTTTAGACTGAAGCTAAGGTGAAATTTTTCTCTCTGTGGAAGAGTGTCTTATCTCAAAGTGTCTTCCTTTTACAAATTAACAGCAAAATTCAAAGTAATAAAAACTAATGAAAAATAAGTATTTAAATTTAGTCAAATAATTATGTTTTATTTTAACTGAAATTTTGATTAAAATTGGGTGTGAACTAAAAATGGGAGCTTTTAGACCGAAATTTTAAAATAAGAATTCTATCTTTGTTGATGTTCTGTTTTTAATGAGATATTTATGATTTATTTGAGGAGGGAAATAAAACTGACAAATCTGGATTTTTGCATTAGGTGGAAAGAAGATAAATTTTCCTAGTAAATATCTTTAGACTTCCCTAATAATGTAATGCTGAGTGTCTCTATTTTCTGATGATGCACTCTCAGTACTCAGATCCCAAAGAATGTCTGGGTTTTTGTGTTCAGAAGAGCCAGTCCCAGAGTCTAGAATGCCTTATGAGCTCTCTCACTTCAGATGAAGGTCCATACATTTAGCAATAATCTCAGTAACAAATGTAAAGAACTATTTTTACAAACCCAAACTTCATTCAGGTTCCCAAACTATCTTAAATGTAGGACTAGAAGCTTAACTTTAAGGGGAAAAAAAAAAAAAAGAAAAAAAGAGTATCTTCAATTAGTAGTCTTTCTGCCATACCTCTATCCATTCATTTGTCAAGCTACATAGCAACAGCAAATTATATAAACTTCAGCTTCTGGCCACTTCTGTTTTCTTTAGTAATGAAAACAAGTGGCTGATAGTTATGTCATGTTTGTGTAACGAGTTTCGTAATGAAAAGCTCAGTGCTGTGTCAGGGGAAATCTTTGTACACCCAACCATCTCCTAAACACTTCCTGGCAGTAGTTCAGCAGGTTACCACCAAAATTTCAAGGTCACCTCAGGAAACAAAGTGGAATTAAATGTTTGCACGTTAAGATTTGCAAATGCTTAGGTGGTCAGATAGATGGATTTCACAGCTATTTCTAAAGCCTGCAATCCACACTTTCCTGAGGAAAGACCAGCAATTTAACTCTAAAGGTTTCTGGTGGCAGTTTTGTACTATGTCAACTCTGAAATAATAAAATCTGTTGTCCCTCATTATAAGGCCAGTTACACTTTTAGTTATACAGCTTGATTGCTGATACAAATAATGGATAACAAACATGGAAACCAGCTTACGAAATTTTATGCTCAATTGCAAACTTTTGAGTATTTCAGGAAAAAAATATAACAGAAAAATTTGATTTATTATGAAATACAGACCATTTAAATAAAGCTGAACAGTTACAAGACAGAGAAGCACATTCAGCCACACAAATTGTAACAAAAAATTATAGATGTAATGTGAGATCCCCAGCTACAATTGGAAAAAAAAATGAAATCCACAAGAAACATAAAGAAAACAAGTAATAATGCAAGTACTAATTAGCTTTCTGTTCATCAATGTCAATTTTTAATGCTAATTCTTTTATTCAAAAGGTATCTATATATACAGTTTCAGGACCAGAAGAAAGACAATTTTGCTTTGCGAAAATTTTTTATATAATCTTTTCAGAATGAAAAGATCTTCAGGGGTCCTCTCATCTCTGAAACACAACCTGCCTAAGAATTCGAAAGAGAAAATGAAGAACAGAAAAAAAATCCCTTTTCTGTGACTCTGAGAGATGCTTTGGGCCATGAAGATGTTATAGAACTCCTAACATTAAGGTTGATTCCCTAACTAAATTTTGCATTTCAAAATGAAAAATTGACTGCTATAACAAAGATAATTATTTTTATACTAAGCACATAGAATGTGACTACCTGATTTTTATTCCAGTATACAATGCATAGGCATAAAAATTAAAACAGAGTTCAACCCTTTGTTCCACTATGATCTGTACTATTCTGGATAGAGGTGACCCTCAACACATCTAACACAAGGAACGGATTTGGCTAATATGAATAGCAAAAAAATAAGCCACCAGCACTTTCTGTAAATCCTACCAAACACCAAACCCAATGCCAAAAAATATCTGAGTCATGGAAGCCTTCAAATGTACTTTTGAGTGATTTAAAAAAGGAAGCATTTTCCCCATACACTCACAGGCTCCAGCACTGAATGCTGCTACTTTGCATTGCTGAAGTGTTTTTCAGGGCTCAGCTTATAAATCATAACCAGATAAGGAGCTTGCAGGAAGTAAATCTGAAGTAAATCTAGGTCCTACTACCCTAACTTACTTGATTACAAAAACAAATAAACAAGAATATCTGGGTTTTTTTTTTAAGATGTAAATATTTGACATACCTAACACAATCTGAAATCCAGATGATTTTATATGTATTTTCTCACTCAACTGAATGAGGCAGAATTTCTCTTTAAATGAGATTTTAAGTATTTAATGCCCAAAGATCTGAAACAAATCCCAAGTTATGATGTCCAAACTGCATTTCACATGAAGTAATTTGACCTACAACTGAAGAGTGCTCAGTCCTGACTTCTATCTTAAATATATTTGACTGCACTTGTTTGTGAAAAAATGCCTTAATATGAAAATTGAGTTATTTAAAAGTAATAAAATCCTTTTCCAAAGTTTAATGAAATGAGTGTCTCACGGTTCAAATTTCATAAAAGAATTGAAACACTTGTAAAACACTTTCCAAGTATAAAAGCACAAATGTTCAATATATAATAGAACTGATTCATTAATAGTATTGTATGTATAGAACATGACAAGCCAAGTGCTTTAGCACATGCTTTTTCACATACTTGTGAGTCACATATGTGCCAAATACACTGCAATACCTACTTTTAATAAAACACATCTTGTAAGGAAAGCAACTGTGAAGGAGCATTGTTAAAAAGCCACACACCTCCACTTGGAGGTTGGAAACATACATTCTGAATTAGCTGGGGAAGCTTCAAGAACCAAGGCACAAAGTGGAGGAGCAGTGTGAGGTCTAAAGGACAATTTCAGTGTACCAAGCACCCACTCAGAAGCCAGCAAGAAGGATGAATAGCAAACACAAACTCAAGTTGAATTTTACATACCAAAATATGTAGCTATGTGCAAAGTATATATTTTGCCATAGTTTGCTATATTTTTATTGATGTGCTTTATTTTTAATTAATTACACAAAGGAAAATAAGCAAAAAGGTGAGTGAGAACATAAATGGCAAACCAGAAAAACAATATTAGGTGAAAACAGGCATCCCTATAGGCAGGCACCTTGATAATCAGCAATGGAAAAAGCAAGAACTGGGCAAATACACATGAGGTTGTACAAGGAAGAACCCCCTTAACTTTTTCCATCTCAAACTTTATGCCAAGGCTAATATATGCTTTTGTGTAGTAACTACCTATAGATCTCTCCTTCAAGTACTTGGGCCACCCTGAACTCAAGCAAATATTATTCATCTCATTCATGAACACAGCCCTTGTTCTGCAAACAGTTCTGGAAGCAGCTTCCAGTCGCAACATCTCTAAAGCACCATTGACTTTGAACTTGCAGAGATTTCATCAGCATAAGACAAAAAAAAGAGCAATGACAGAACTATTTCTAAAGGTCAGACTATCGGGGAAAATAACTTTGTATTATGCTTATAAGAATGCTAAAAGAAGAACACTTGCATTCACAAAAAACACTAGAATTTGCCTTACAGAGGAGATGACTAATTAAGAATGTCTTATGGTTAAAAAACTGTAACCATTTAGTTTTTAACCAGAAGATATTACATTATTTCAAATATGGACACTGTCACTACAGACTCCTGTTTTCATGCACAGTGAGTGGCAGACAATATCCTAAGTCTATTCTGTACAGATCTATCAGCCAAAGACTTGTTGCTGAAAAATAATGTAAACTTGGGTGCCATAGGAAAGCATTGCCAGTAGGAAGATTAGGATATTGTTCTCCAAATTGTTTTTTGCAAAACATGGCTTGAATATTTTTTTCCTGTTTTTCATGCTACTACTATGGAGAAAACACAAATATATTAAAAATACTTCAGAAGTGAAAAAGTACATGGAAGATTTAAGTCTAGACAGAGTTGACCCTGAGGAATCATTCTTTTCTCCCATTTTGGAATGCTAAGACCTTAATAACATGGCGAGGTGGGGGGTGAGGGGAAGGTGAAGCAGGATGGGGCCTTAGTTCTTATTACCTGAGCAATTGGGTAAAAGATTACAGAAGAACAAGAGAACTTTTGCTTTTAGCTTTTATATGAAAAGCCAAAGCAGCCTTGGCTGCAAGAATTTGCAACATTAATTCACATCTTTCTCATATCTGGAATAACCTAAGGGCTGCTTAAATGGAACTGAACAATTAAATTAAAACATTGCCATTTGTATACAAACATTTCAGCAGCTTTTAAATTGTTTGTAACCACAACTACTTCATTAAATAATCTTTAAGGGACAATTGGGTATCTGGTCCATTGCATCAGCAGTGAGTAGGAATTTCTCTTATCTCAAATCAGCTTCATTTTGTTGACACAGTTTAATCAATACTGTGTTTCTCATTATTTATTTCTTACTGTGAGAGTTGATTTTTTTCAACAGGCCTAACTCCATGAGACATCTTTTGTCAATTTATGGGCAAAACTAAACATGCTTAGTTTAAAAAAAAACTGTGAACTGACACTGTGAACTTCCTTGTCAAAGGGAAAATATTCAGCCATGGTTATTTTCTTATTTATATTGGTGTTTGTAAAAAACCCCAAAACAACATCAACACAATATACACAAAAAATGCACAAAGCCTTACTTTATTTCAGGTCTTGCAAAACTTTGTATATTTTGAGATATGATGCATATCCGTTATTTGGCGAGCAAATTCAGCTTTAATTTAGTAGCCTCAAAGCTTTTTGGTAATCTCTGACTGTTGTAAGACATATACAGAACTTATATGTTCTACCTGCAAAAACTGCATTTCCAAGCACCAGGCAAACACTACCCAGATTCCTAACATAATGGAGCTTATATTTTCACATACATTGTCAGTGAAATAGGCCTTATCTAGCCCTTTTTGTGATTTTCTGCTCCCTTTTGCTAGAAAGCAACTCTATTATTATTCTGTTAACTGCACCTCCCAATTTTGCATTTTTTCTACCAGGGCTGGTAATTGTCTTGTCTCTGTAAGCTGATTAGACTTCCATGTTTTTCCTACAAAACCTGAATCATAAGTTTCCTAAACTCTCCAGTTCTTTAAACAATTTATAAAGTAATTTGGATCAGGACCACTGTTCTATAATGATCATAAGGCTGTGCATGTGTTTTTTTTCAGTTAGGTTTTCAGGAGGTCTCATAAAGAACACCATAGAACAGGTTCCACAGAGGGAAAATGTGTTTAAATATAAAAATCTAAGGCAGGCATGGGGAAGAGAGACAGGACAACTCGAAGCCACCCTTGGCTTTCCTGCTGAAGAAGTGCAGACAGCTGTTTAGGCAGAGATCAACATAACTGAGCTGCTAGGTGCTGGTCACTGAAAATTTGTATGTGTTTGTATGCTGGTCTGCCTCAGCTGTCACAGAGATCTTTGAAAACAAGCTAATGGACCATTAAAACTTCCACTGTGGTAAATAATTATCACATCATCTTTCACAGATGAGTAAATAAAGATAGTAAATAAATAGCTGGTCTGAAACCACAGAGAAAAATCAGTAGTTCCAGAAACAGAGCACCAGTTTCCAGGTTTACATAGTCCCTTTAAAAGGTTTCTATTCCACTTTACCTTTTGGTTTAGATTACAGATTAGCATATTTAGCTCAGTTTCACAAAAAAGCCTCCCAAGGGAACAGGATGATATGTATACATCATACAGTATTATACAGCATAGAGATCCCTGGGCTGGACCTAGAAGAAGCAGCAGGACAAACACATTGCAAGAAGTAATCTACTGGTAGAGTAGAAGGAAGACACAAAAGGAATTGCTGCTGCAGAGGTCAGGTTTTGAAACACCTGAAGCATCTTCCCAGTACTGCCTGATACAGGCAATAAGTAGTTTCATTAGCAGCTTAACACCTAGCTCTATTATGAAGTTCCATCCCAAATTATTTGCACTACAGCAGCACACTGCCTTAGACCACCTTTCATGCTACTTAATTAGATCCACATGTACCAGAGGCCCAACACAGGCTTCAGATCAACTACTGATCAATCTTTCTGAAAAGACAGGCATGGTGAGGAGCTGCTAAGCAAGCTGCTGTAGCAGCAGGCTGCGTTGACACCCTGGACTACTATAGGGGAGCTGAAAACATAGTACTGCTAAACCAGAAAGGTTTGGTTAAGGAAGAGCAGTGCAAAAGAAAGTAGCGTGTAAGTGATGCCTTTGAAAAAGAACAACTCCATCTTTGAGAGAGACCAACTCTCAGCAGCAAGTTATGGTTAAGCAGAAAGTAAACATAACTCAATTACTTAAACAATTTATCAGTAAAATATGACCAGACAAAAATTCTTGACAAAAAAGGCTGTTTGATAAGGGTAGCTACACAATATCACATGTGGCGCATAGGAATGGAAATATATAATCTTTAAAAACAAACAATAGTTCACACTTGAGGGCAGTTCACTTAAGAAAGAAAAGCAAACTTTCTTCCTCCCTGTGAAAAAGAATAAAATTCAACTTATCTCCATTCATTCTTCATTTGTATAAAGTAGAATTAAGAAAAATTACAGTCATACTTACTTTCTGCATTCCATGTCTCTCTCATAATGAAAATTTCAAATGAAAAAGAGGGAAAGATGGGAAGATAGTAATGTCCCTCTTTGGAGGTTGTTGTACCACGTTTTCAAAGCACTGATGCACTGCATTAAGTTTAGTGTTTGATCAGAGAGTTTGGCATATAGGACTAGCTATCAGGGCAGGCAGGGAAAAGAAGTTGTAAAGAAAGAGGCATAGCAGAATGATTAAAGCAAAACCTAAAAAACTGAAAAGCATACTGATATGCAGAATTGAAACATTCACAGAAGTCAGCCATATAGCTACTCTTTCAAAGATTATCTCATTTTAGGGACTTAACATATTATTATTGTATGTCTATATATTTAGGCAATATTGCTCTGTGAATTTGAATGCATTGCATTTCATATTTCACTTCATCTGTCCATGGTTTTTGTTTGTCCTTTTATTATATTTCCCACTCTAACACATTCCAAGGTCTTGAAAAGATTTTCAGTAGACAACCACTGAAATATCTGGTAACTTGGTAACATTAACTATTCATAAAAAAAGGCTTAATACATTTTTTTCTAAAAAATAAAAAGAACACATACAAATTTAGAAGCAACTCTTCCAGATGACAGCTTAAGGAGTTTGCCAGATGCAGTTAAGGAGCACTGATAAATTAACATGAAAATGACTGTATATGGCACAGTATGTTTTCTGTTTAGTGGATTAACAGACAACTTTAGCCTATTAGTGTTCTCTGTGCTATATACACATCAAATCAGCACTAAAAATACAACTTCTGTAACTTTAACTTCAGCTCCCACATAAACAAGACTCCTTTAACATGACTGCTACGAACATTCACGAGAAAATAGCTCTTTTCAGCAGTCATGTAACACAAGCCATATGCAGAGAGACATACCAGCAGTAGATAAAAATCTTACTATACTGAACTCAATTTCCCCAAGATACAGTTTTGCTCAATGTTCCACCACATCAGAACCACCATTCGTGTTTCTCACATGGTAAAATCATGCATGTATGGCATGTGACTTCATTTGATCCCAAGTATAATCACAAAGAACATTGAAGAAACTCCGGTGGGTGTGCACACTTGCTGGGAAAAAAACTTTTACTAAAGAACTCAGAGGGAGTGAAGTTTGAAAACATCACTCCTTCGTGGCAAACATGCAAAGTGCATTAAAATTAATCCATAAAATTCATCAAACCTCTTTAGTTTACCGCATTGCTATTCACAGTCCTCTTTTTGTTACTGTGTTGCTGTTTTACTGCCAGTTTTCACATATTGTTACACCGCATTTAACATTTGAAAGACCTAAGACTCTGTAGTATTAAACTTTAGTAGTATTATGTAGTACTAAAGCCTTTTGAAGTATTAAACGTATTTTGCTAAACACTTCAATAAGACAGCCCCAAAGAAGGGAGAATGCCAGATAAAGAAGTCAGCTCTTGGCAGAATTCAACTCCTCTAAGTCTTCAAAGAAAGGGCAGTCTCTGAAGACAATGTATTGGGCAAGCAGTTTTTAGCATGCCATTAAACCAAAAAAAGTCCAGATCAAAAGTGGAAGCAGATTGGGCTGTCTCTCTGAAAACAATACTTAGCATGCCATAGTGTTTCTCCAATATAATTTTGACTTGGCTAGAACATTACTTTGGGTTTTCTTTAGCAGACCTTCTTTGAAAGGTGGGAATTTCTAAAGCACAGACATCAGTTGTGAGTCATTACTATTGTTTCCTTTAAATTTTCTCACCAGCTCATCCTGCATCACTTCCCTTGTTCTCATGAATGAACAACGGTAATGGAAATGTACCCATTGGTAAAAAAGACTGAAAAAACTATTGTGATAGATTTTCAAATGTCCTGACAACAAAAAGTTAACATTTAATTCTAGTTGCTGACTTTTAGGGCTGTTGTAGAAATTAAGATCTTAATATGAACGCATTTCAACTTTGGAGCCATGAAACTCCTTAAGAGCAAAAAAAATGCATCCATCTTGTGCAACTTTGTTTTATGATCCATTACCGTAAAAAGGAAGAGGGATGTGATTTTAATCTTAAAATAATATGCCATTTGTGTAAAGGCAATGCATCATCAAAGCTTCATTTCCCCATAGCATCTCTGTATATCAGCACAAGGGGAAAAAAATAAAAAGTCTTTACATACCATGAAATCTTACCTCCTTTCAAGATTAATGGGCACTAGTCTGTACGTACATTAAGAGGTCACTCGACCCCATCTGTTGTGCAATAGCCAGGCATACTGGGATAAGTGAAGGAGACTGAAAAGCTTCATTTTCCCTCTCTAAGTCATTGCACACAAGCTCTGTGCTGTGGGCCCTTCGTGCGTTATGCCCTTGGAACTCCCTTTGATACCAGTGGAATTCCTGAGAACGACATGAGTGCGGTACTGTCACATCAGGTTCTGCCAAGGGCTGCTTTCCTGCAACAAGCCCCCCCAGTTACTCGGTCTCTCCTAGTATTGGGACTGAAAGTTAAAAACCGAACAACCTTCCACCAAACAAACAGAAAAAAATCATGAAAATGAGGAGAATGGTCTAGTTTCACTTAAGACATGCAAGCCTTAACAAGTTGTAGCCTAGACTCGGTTTTGCTCAGCTGCCAAGGAGGGCAGCAGATGCCAAGAACTTTCCAGTTGCCCTTCATTGAAGGAGCACTATGACACAAACTCTGACTGAACAGACACCTACTGCAATTTCTGTTTCACCATAACTACTGAGGCCTTCAAACACAACCACGAATATTAACATTTCTCTCCTTTCAAGATTATAAATACACGGTTTTTAGGAAACAGCCTTGTGACATTATTATCTAGCTTCTCATTTGCTGCACTTTTATCCATGAAAACTGCCTCAAAATCCTGTTTTCTCTCGATGTTAAAAACTTGCTCATAGGGTTTAACAAAACTCCCCCTCTGCCATGTGTTACATTGCCATCTAGTGACACATTGTAAGGGTGTTTTCTGCAGATAAACTACTCGCAATCACTTCTCCCTAACGAAATTTCACTCAGTGTATTAGCTTAGGGTCAATAAAAGATTATTCAAGTCACTAATGTAGTTTAATAGGAAAGGAAATTTTATTATTTGATTGTTTTTAGAATATTTCTCACTGTAAGTTTGCACTTCTATAATTAGCTCTTCAGCAGTCTTGTTGGTACCTTTTAATATTGTTAATGGAAAATACATTTATATTAGTAGGAAGTGGAAGTAAGTATTTTCTCTTTCAAAAAGAGATCACACAGCACTATTTGCATGGCTGCAGACCTTGCTGTTAGTGCTCTGAATAATGATATTAATAATTTTACTGGTTTTACATTTAAAATTGAACCTTCTCCTGGTGCACATCTTATATGCCATCACCTTATCAATACCAGGTACTTTCAAAACAACAAACATAAGGACCAACTAAATCAAGCTAGGCTTAAGCCAAAAGTGAATGGGCTCGTGCTGAAGATGAGAAACACACACATGCTGTCGGGTCACAGCCTACTCTCCATCAGAGGATCAGATAAACCAGGGTGTCACAGCCTCACTTCACTGTGACACTGCAAATCTGCTGGAACAGGCACAAGATGCTCCAGCACTATCTTGCTAAAGTAATAAATGCTCTAGAGGGACACTGTCAAACCCCAAACTGACAACAGCTTTGGCAGGGTACTTCCTTTCAGCTTTACAAGGCCTGTGGTGTGCACCCCAGCCCTGGGGAGCTTGCATTGCACTGCCTCTGGCTACTCTCATGACAGGTTTGTAGCCAAAAATCCAAACGAGGACATTTCCAGAGAGCCCATCACAGCTGGCACAAAGAATCGGTTGATAGGGTTAATTTTACCTGTCTGCTAGTGTATTATACCAAACAATCTTTGAAATTGTTCCAAACAATCTTTGAAATATTTATACTCTCCAGAAGTTATTTTGTACATGACAGTAAGTTTGGATGTCTTAAGTTATTTTTGGGCTTTGGACTTGGCCACAGAAGGCGACCATTTTATTGAACTTCTTGCAACTCAGAACAGAATGAATGAGGTCCAAATGAGAAGAGTGGAAACTCAGCCTCTGGCAAGAAAGTAATGCTGACCAGCCCAGGCTGCTAAGCCCAGTGATGAGCAGACACTCACTGATTCTCTCTGCCTGAATGAAGGCACTGTTACATGCCATTCATTCACAGAAAACTGGTGGATCAGTAAGATCTTCGAAGCCACTTGGGACCAACTCTTGAGTCAGGGCATTAAGGGTGGAAGAAGTGTGTGAGATTTTCTTCCAAGTCTTTTACATTAAGTCATCCTCTTTCATATCTTATCTGACACTTCAACCTGTGTCACTTTCAAAGTGGTTTATGAACACTATTGAGTCCTATTTACAGCTGATATCAGCTTTGCCTTTCCCTTTTGTTTTGGATCAAAAACACTTCCCCAGTGCTTGTGCATAAGGGAAAACCCCACAACATTCTGGAACAGGTACAAAAACAAAATGTCCCTGATAAATGTAGCACTCTTTTCTTTCTCATATATACAGAATAGAATATTTTCTTACAGCAGTTATTTTGGTCCTTTTTACTTGTAGTGGCTAAAGTTGGTAAGGAGAAGATAAAAATGGTTGGTTGTTTCTGATACAGTGGGAACTGCAGAGGCAGCAATTCTCATTTCATGCTCATGCTTTCTGTTGTTTTTAACCACAGATGCTTTGAGATTCCCGTTGCTGCAGCACTAGCAACTGACTTGTATCTTGTCTCCTCGGGAAGCAGCTGTTCCCACTTAGCAGGGGTAGATGCTCACAACACAGACATCTACCTTAAAGAACGGGGTCACTGTGGTTATCTGGATGGAAATACCACACCACTTCAAAGGACACCTATTCCTGCTCCACTGCCCAAATATTTACAAAAAATATTTTTGTTTTCTATATGAAACATGTAACAGGTAATAAATGCACTGAAAACTGCCTTAAATTCATTCACTACAACAGTGTAGCTTCAGAAAGAAGATGATGTTGCCCAGACTTTTCATTCCCTACAGCAATCTCTACCCATACTATTCAAAGTTGGAAAATTTGATTTATATTTGCAATGAATTAGGTTTCAAAATGCTTGTGAGACAACCAACCATCATTCTCTATATAGTTTAAAACTCATCTTCATCTGTCATCTGCAGCTTCTTGTTTGGCCCATGAAAGATCTGTAGAGGACCCAAGAATAACATCCCAGAGTCCCGAGTCTGTCACAGATTTTAACTGTAAAGATTTTGTCATTTGCAACAGATGATGGCAAATCCCATCCCAGGGATGAGATTCTCAGGGATAAACTAAACAGCACGCTCTTAAATGTCACCAGACACTTACTGCCTAGAGAACACAAATGCAAGGATGTCACTTGTGTACACATGTACATAATTAACTCATCTTTTTTTTTACTGTATTATACATGACATTCATAAATATATCAAATATTAAAAAAATATATTATGCCACATTAAGACCAACACTGTCTAAATCCCAACACTCTGAAAATTCCTTTAAATTAAAATATCTCAATTTTAATAGGTAAAAAACTTCATAATAACATTATATACCTAAACTTAAAATCCAACTATCTTTATAGCCTACTCTGAAAATGGACATTTTTCACACGCCATTGTTTTGTAAAGTGAATGCCTGCCATCTGCTGGTAAATATACAAACTGCATATTGCTGAATTAAACTATCATTGATTTCTAGACTAAGGAAGATGTTATAGAATATGTAATTTACTCAAATAAAAGAGTAAAATTATTACAATCAGGACATAATGATATTTCAAAACTGAACAGCATCAATACTGCTTTTGCTCATTAGACTTGAGATTTTCTTGGATTTTCCTACAAGATTTCCCTACAGGAATGATCAAACCCAGTCCTCAAAAAAGCAACATGAAAACCAATCATTTTTCCCCAACATGATTTTTCTTTACATTATTTTTCTATGCTAAATTAGCAGGAGCAATTTTAGTGCTATTGCACATTTTGTTTAGATTGAACATTTTTCAAAAAGCTATTTCTACACTATTCTGTAATATTTCAGTCATGCTATCAAAAAATACAATTGCTGATTAAAATAACTAGAATGCCCCTTAAAATACTGACTTATAAAAGTCCAGTCTGTGACAAAGGCTACAAAACATTTTTTTAAAGACTTCTCCAGACCCAGGAGAGACATGGGAGAAAATAAAAGCTATTTCTTTAGAAAAAGCAGCAGAGAGCAGTGCCCCAGAACTGATCAAATGAAAGCTTTCAGCTTTTCACCATCTCATGTATTGCACAGTTCTTTTTCTAAAATAGGAGGAATTTTTCATATGGATAATTAGGACTCAATTTTTATGATTTTTATGACGCACCTTTGTAACACAATGTCTTGCTAAAACACAATTCAGAAACTAATTTGGTTCAAAAAGGGGTCAGCATATCAGAATTAAAATAATCTTGCTGGATCACAAGTAGAAAATAGGAATGAAAGAATATACCCAGGAAAATGAGAAACTAAAATATTATATGAATTCTTTATCATGGAGTAATATGGAAGTGGTAAAAAACAAAGCTTTTGTTTTGACAAAATTTAGAAGGGGAAAAATCTTCCAAAGTTAACAACAGACCTTTGCTCAAACCCTATATGGATATCAAAGAACAGAACTCCTTCTTCAGCCACAGAAACTGATCCTTCATTCTGAACAAAAAATAACATTTTGTTTGACAAGATTTTCTTTTGTAAAGGAAAAGCTTCATTCATTTTTGGTTTTTCATTTTCCCTCTGTACCAACAAAAACAAACAAGTAGAATTAAAACCCAGTACAGTTTCTCTTGAACTCCTATACCATAATGTGCATTTCTGTTGTAGAGCAACATACAAACTATACTTTGTCACTATACCACCAAAAAGAGAGCATAAAAGAGCTACCATAAATTTAATGGCAAATGTACCATCAGTTTTCTGAAAGCAAACCTTCTGCAATTCTCTTTGACAGAAGATAAGCAATAAATACAAAACAAAGAGAGAGAGCTAAACAAAGACAAAAATTAATTAAAATCCAAGCCACCTTGGATCCAAACTTCTTTGGATCCAGGAAAACAAGTCATTTACACCTCATATAGCTCCCCAGGGAAAAGGTTAAATTGGTGTTGCACCCTGTAGAAGTGGCCAGATAAATCTCAGTGTTTGATGCCGGTTCCTCTGAAATACAAGCAGCACTGAAATAAAAATTGCTGAAGTTCCCTGGTGCTGACCAGTTCCTGAAGGATTTCACTGAGCAACAGATACACACATATAGCATACATATTTATTGGATCTCCCTGAAAGGAAAACAGCTTGTCATGTAAAGTACAAATGGAAGTTTCCCATTCTTTGGTTTTTTTTAACACTAAAAATTAAGAATTTCACAGTAGTGGGAAATTCTCATCCTGGGATCAGGAGGGCACTAAGAGACATCACTACTGAACTCATGACATTACTATTGTGCCAAGTATACAGAAAAAAGAAACAAACCCAGACATCTCTTATCTGAAGACACCCACTGGCTTTGATGAATATTGATGGATTCCTACACGGAGTTATCTCACTTCGAGGAGTTGCCTACTGTCCATGCTGAGGATGTCAGCATCTGCTTTACAAATTTCTGATTAATAACTTATTAAAGTGAGGGACAGGGAAAAAAGACAGTCATCTAGTCAAAGACTCTACCTATACCCTATTAAGTCAAAAAAGGATTTATTAACTTTGCAAAAACAAATCCTAAGGAGATATTCCTTTTTGGGAGACACACTTAATGCAGAGAGGTGACAACTAGGCAAAGTTCATTGCTTATGTGGATCAAAGCTTGTGAAAGTCCTTACAGTGAGCTCAGATAACATATCTGATGAGAGATATAATATTTAAGTTATTTCATTACAGCTTTAAAAAGTAAAATTTTTTGTATGGTTTAATCTTAAAATTTGTAATATAAGAAACCCTAAAAAATAGTCCTTAAAAAGAAGAATGCTAATGTTGGTTGTTGCTGCATGTGGAGTTAGAATGCAGGCATCAGTGCCCTTCTCTCTTTCTTACTATACCAATTCCTAAAGTAAAATGTAAACAAACAGGTAATATTTAATGAGCAATGGGGACTAGAAAGGCAGAGAAAAAAAGAAACCCTTTCCCTCTCTTTCTTTCAGAACTGAGAGAGAAAGAAAGAAAACACCAAGAAATTTACCTTTTAGAAATAAAAGTTAAAAAACAAACAATCAACTAACCAAAAAAACACCACCAAACAACAAAATGCAAAATCCAGAAAGACTTCAGCAGCCATAATCTCATCACTGTTACTTCCAAATCATAGTTAAGCTAGTTTTATCTCAATCTTTAGTTACTATATCACACAAAAAAACCTCTGTCTGCCTCTCATAACTACATCTAATACCAACAATTTTAAGCATAAATATTTTTATATTTCAACTCAGAAGTTAGTGTTTATCTTCTGTATCCACCTCATAGCTCCTATCACCACACTCTGAAACCTCATCTGTGTATTAAATCCAACAAATTCCCTTTAGCATGAGCACACAGGACCATAGGAGTCTCTTGGAAAACAAAAGCAAACCCTGACAAAGCAAGAAGAAACACTGAGCAAGGAGGCAGACTGAATGAACAGCACCGTACCTGCTGTGCAGATTGCAACACAGAAGCAAAACTCCACACGTAGCATCCAAACCCCAGCTCTGCCAAAAGACTACCCAATTAAGAGTTCTCAATTATCCCTTCTGGTCACCAACCACCTGTGCAGCCAGCTGGTGGAACCTGTGGTGGGTTTATCACATGCCACACAGGCAATTCTAGTTATCCCAGGGTACTGTATTGAAGGCTGTTGCTTATAAAAGCACTTCCAGTATGGCTTACGAATGGCAGGATCTTTCTGGAACTAAATGTGCTATTTTTCTTGTAAAGTACTTGGAAATCATTGCATTACAGCTGTAAAACACATGATGACTGCTGCTAACAAAGTTAGTGGTATAATACAAACATGCCTTCAAATTGCAGAAATGCTTGCTTACTGTCATGGTCCTCTAGCACTGGAAATATGTATGTTCTCTAACCCATTTCTGCCAATTTTATAATTTTAAAAGAGTGCCAGCTATTTCTTCAGAATTTACATGAGCACTACTAAGGAGCAAAAGGGAATACAGATGGGAAGCAGAGGAAAGTTCCAGAGGCATTTGTCCATGATTAACCCACAGTTGTTCTTTTTCTACTTTATTTTCTAAGTAGTTTACTCATAGAGGATTTAGAATTTCATTATTAGATCATTAAATGATTGAAAAAAGCAGTTGTGTTGAAGCTTGGAGTGAACAAGGGGAGGGGTAGTGAAGGAGGAGGGAAGGGTGAGAGGAAGAGAGGAGAGGGTGGAGAGAAATGGAAAGAAAAATCTTGGTCATACAGACAATTAGAGGGACAGCTGAGAGAATTCAGCCTGGAGAAGGCTCCAGAGACTTCTAATTCAGGCCTTCCAGCACTTGAAGGGGCCATAAAGGAAGATGAACATTAACATCTTAGCAGGGCTTGTTCAGATAGGACAAGGGGTAATGGTTTTAAACTGAAGGGTGGATTTATATTGGATACAAGGAAGAAGTTTTTTACAATGAGGGCAGTGGAGCACTGAGCATGGTGCCCAAATGTGTTACATGTCCCATTCCAGGAAACATTCAAGGTCAGGCTGGATAGGGCTCTGGGCAGCCTGATCTGGTTGGAGATGTGCCTGCTCACTGAAGAGGGGCTGGACCAGAGAGCCTGTAAAGGTCCTTTCCAACCCAAGCTGTTTTATGACCACTCTTATTACTGAATACTCACGTGTTTCCATCTGTGCCTCGTCTTTGGCCCATTATCTTCAATAACATGCCAATTTGAAGAAATGGTCTGAGAGAAGTGTTGGAGGGCACCAGAAAAAGTCAGAAATTATTTGGCTTGTTCAAGCTAAGTTTTGGATTTTTTTGTTTAATAAAAAGATGCTAGATATAACTACTGCAATATGAGCATTAACCAGTATGTGTAGAATGGGACTTTTCAGGCTAAACAATATATGTCTGTTGACTTGTTTGAATGAACAATTTAAAATGTTTTTATAAGCTTTGACTGTTTCAATGAAAAAGAACTCAAAAATAAAGCAGCCAAATAAGCCAGAAAAACTTTTCTTGAAGTCTGACAAAGCTATTCTGTATGTATTTTCTGACACAAATTTGGAGTAAGATTGCTTTTCCAGTACCTGAATTTTCAGCCTAAATAGCTTTCATTTTGCAGAACTGCTCTGCAAAACCTATTATCTTGAAGCAATTTTCAGAAGAACATTTTCAACAGCTGGAATCCAAAAATTACACAGGAACTCTATTTAAATCTTGCTAGTAAGCAATATATTAGCTAGCTTTAACTTCATTGTTCAGAAGAAACATATTAAAAGAATTAACAACTGACAATTTATTTTCTCAATCTCTTTCTATTTTCAATAATTGCACAGCCACCCATAAATAAGACTGCATGCTCAGGGGAGCAGAGTTCTAAACAGAGATTTTTCAAAGTTATTTTGCCCTTCCTGCATAGAGCTGTCAGTGTAGTGCTGCATGTTTTTGATGGCAAATGGAAACCCAGGCTACTTTAAAAATTTCCATTTTTCAGTCCTTACACAAAAACTCCTGTTTCCAGAACCTCACTTAAAAATTACTATCTGAAACGTATCTTAAGCGTTTTCAGCTCAGCCTCTTCCTGTGAAGTAAATCACTTGCAGGAAGTACCTTGTTTGTACATATTACTCCATAAACCAGCAATATTTAGTCAGCAAAAGAGCTGAGAGAATGATCAGCTGCCAGCAATACCAGTACTTCACGAGATGTGTGAGACAAGAGAAAGTAAATGCCATGAGTGTCCACAAAAGCACATTCCTTTTGTATACTATTTGAGAATTGTCACAACAAAATACAGTAGCCATTTAACTTTTTGAAAGGCTTTTTACTTTTTCATAGAGATCAGTTGAGGAATTTGCCTCCTTAAACTCTGAACCAACACCCTGTCTCACTTAGTGGCTCAGGAGCAAAAACCAAACTATTACAGCATCAAGTGCTCATCTACGCTGGCCTTTTCCTCAGGATAAAACCAAGTTCTTCTCTCCAAGAATCTGAACTCCATGATGGTTTCCTCTTCATCCCTCTGAAATGCTTACCTCAAACATAATTTCTCTTCACAGGGAAAGGCGAGTAAAGCATCAATCATCACATTTGAAAGCTACTGTTTCAGTGTCTTGAAATTCTGCTACTGTCTGCTGGGAGGAATATACCATTTTGTAGAACAGAAAATAGCTTTCTCCCTGATATTCTGACAGTGAATCCTTGTTTTTGCAGTTAAAGCTTCTCTTCAACAGGCAGACATTATATTCATTGGAAGAGTACTGCCAAAGGAACTCAGGGAAGTGGCTGAATGCCAAGCCACAAGAAATGCTTCAGCAAACAATTCAAGAATATAATTTATGAAAAAACCAACCACTTATTCGGCAATTACCAAAACAAATCCACAACTGTGCCCAATTATCTCTAAAAATATTTTGTTTTCCTTCTTTATGACAGTTTTAAGTTCTCTGTAACAGTTTTTAGAGCCATATATACAACTGATATCAAAGCACAGTAAAAATAGTATGTATTTCAATGTGCTGATTATACTACTCTGTGGAAAACAGCACAAATTCAGAGAACTGAAATTCATGCAAATATACTGGATACAAATGACAAATTTTCCTACAACATTCAAGTGAAAAATTTTGGTTTTTTTTGTTTGTACAGACAAAGCACCATTTGGGAATTTTTTCCAAGACCTTTTTGATTAATACACCAACATGAAGAATGTATTAAATAGTCACTTAAGGATAATTCAGAAACATTAAAGATCCCTTTTAAAAAGCAAGCTAGTTCTCTCAAAATCAATCAGCTCTTAGGTCAACTCAAAACAAAGGGGGATACTCTCCTCCAATTTTTTGCATCCCTTCTTTTGTAAGGTTTTTCACAATGCAGTTCTCATAATTTTTCCTATTACTTTTTTTCTGATTTACAGGATTAAAACCTGAGTTTTAGTTTCCTCTTTTTCCAAGTCCCCAGTACATCCAGAACATTCCCTGTCTGGCAATGAATTCCCTTGTCATGCTTTGTTTGAAGATACATATGTAAATTAGGGACTGTGCCAGGAAGGCATGCTCCTCCTCCTGGATATCCAACGACCTGAATGCACCAGTCAATCACTACAAACCATCGCTGTTGCCAGAGGTGATCCCGGTACCCTGCTCCTTCCATCCTCCCAACCCTGACAGCACTCACAGCTGTAGCTGAGGGAAGGAGCATACACAGGAGCATGTGCAGCCACAGAAAGGCCGCTTTTTCCACAGAGGTGCTGCCTGAAGCTGCTACACGCTGCTTGCTACCTGTCCTGGTTCATGCAACTCAGCAAGCCTTGCAAGTAATTGAGGCAGATTTGCCAACTTGAGTGCCAACGAGTCTATCTTATCATGAAGAAATCCTCTATTTTGGTAAAGTTTACCCAGACCGTTTAGGGAACATCCGTCCTATTCCTTGCTGTGGAAGGTCCCCTCTGACATCAGTTGTCTCAGCCCCTTCTGAAACAACCACATTCATTCTTCCTGCTGAAGAGATCTCAATAAAAATCTAGAGATTCCATTTCAGAAAGCCTTTCTTTACTTAAAGCTTTTACTTTCCTTACTGACTTAGCCTTATGTCTTATCCTTAAAGAAATGGATTCATACTGAATAGCTTTCTTTTTATTCTTCAGTTTGCTGCATTGCAAGCAGTTATGAAAATGATTTGTAACACAGAACCGAATGTGGGCTACATTAGTGGCACTCAAGATCTGAGGCTGACTGACAGATAATGAACTATCAGTTTTCCAAGTAGCTGCTGGCAGTCCTAGAAAGTACCAAGCTTAGCCTACTGTAACATACTGCACATGTATTTTAAAAAATGCCCTAAAATGGAACAGCCATTTCTTTCAGGCACTTCCAGAAACCAACTCCAGAAGGTATATCTGAGTTTTACACAAAATAAATAACTATCACAGTACTTAAAAAGCCCAAACACAGGAAAACTATCTTCTGGTTTAAAAATATTTATTTAAAAGAAAAGGAGATCTATACTAAATGGCCAAGAAAAAAAAAATCCTCAGTTTCCCTCCTCAAAACTATTACTCTGCAATTTACCTTTCCCTTAAGTTTCAGCTTCAATGTTTTATTTAAAAAAGAAACCCTGAATTTTCATTTCCTTTTCCTATGCTACTATCCTGAGGAAATGAAGTTCCTTTCAGTGAAAAGTTGCATGGGATGCAAGAAGAAACTGCAATAAAATGTATCCACAATATACAAGTATAAAAATATTTTGCTTATGATTCAGTACTATAATTTAATAACTTTTTGTTGTTTCATAGGTATCTGGGAAAGGTACAGACACATGTCCTGATCCTGTTACAAGAGGTAGAATGCCAGCATTTGGTACAACATTCCAGGAGAGAGTCAAGGTGATATTCCTGTTTCCCCTGCAAAAGCAACAAAGACTATCAGCACAAATACTCAAGTTAAGTGATTTAATTAACAGTTACTAGTATTAAATACATTAGGATACAGATTGTTTACCTGGTCCAAAAACAACAAGCTGCTTAATTTTAAGTAGTTACTGCCTACTATTTTTTTATGCTTGACTCCTTTGGAGTTGAGTGCATCATAGAACCAACTCTACACAGACTGAAGGCAGAAACCCAGAACCCTGTTGCTCATAACAGCAGTGCATCTTCTAGTCTACAGAATACATAGGATATCTTGTATCCCAAGGCCATCTTCTAACAATCAAAGATGCAACAGAGATGACAGAGTATCAGATAGAGTATAGGCACCTTACCATACCAATGAACACAGGTATTAATGCAAAGTATGTAAGTGAATCAAGATACCATGAATACCAGTAATAAAACAAATATTACTTACTTGAGACCATTTCCATCATCAAAGAAAAAGTATTTTGACTTCATGTCTTTTAAGGACAGTCTTGGGTTATCTCCTCTCAACATGATCTTGTCCCAAAGGACCACCTGATTTAGGGCCTAAAATCACAATTGCAATTAAGTCAGGAAGGTACCTTACCAGATCGCATTCATACACTGGACCTTCATTGCACTATTCATCTAAGATCCCTGAAGTACATGCTTGCAATCCATAACTAATTTAACAAAATAATGCTTCACAATGGGGTAATGCAATACTACTACACAGTGAAGTGTGGCACGGAATAAATGCAAACAAGGAACATCCAAAAACACAAGAAAGACATTTAAAAAAAAAAAGTCATATGCTTTAGAAGAATTATAAAGCATAAAAGTGTTTCCTTCTGAATTGCAAAGGTAAGTCACTTTTAAAGCAGTATTTAGACTTTGTTTCAAATAAAGCACTTAAACTGAGTTATCATGACTCTGCTTATGTATTTAACATTTTTCCAACTTTAATGGAAATCTCTACTTGAATTACAAGCATAACCCCAAAAAAATTTATGAACAGTTGAAAAAGTGAGATGCCAAGTTTGTACACTACTGAAATTTATACTGTTCTTTTAAGTAGATGCTAAACAGTCTTGTTTAGTAATTTATAGAACAATTTAGAAAAATACTTCTCAGTATTTGTGAGAAGTGTTGATTTACATGGAAAAAAATCTAAAATATGGAACAATACAATAAAATCACTGAAACTCTAAAAACTATTCTAATACAAACATAATATCCACTGTCTTGTTTAAAAAAAAACAAGTAAAAAAAAAAAGGGACAGTTTTGCACAGCAAGTTAAGAAAACTCCAAAGCTTTCACCATATCCTGGCAATGTGACCACAGCAGCTTTAACTAGAATTCAGTGGTACTATGGCAGCATGGTGCTTCATTAAAGTAATTTTTTAAAGGCTGTTCCACATAACTTCTATAAGATTAGTAAAAAGGGTGTTCAGCAAGGCTCAGTAGCAATCTATTTAAAAGAGCAAGGCAAATTATTTTGAGAAGTATGACAAGATAATGTAAATGAGTTATGGGGCTACAGTAACTGGTAGGGTCAACCACTTCTGTGATCTATGAACAAAAGACACACCACATCAGGCCAGTCCAGAAGCCATTCTCTTGTTTCTAACAACAGTCAACTGCAGAAATTTAGAAAAAAAAGCACAAAATGGATAGAAAAAAAGAAAAAACTCATTTACAGTTTACCATTGTAAGTATACTGCAACACAAGGCATGTGTTATTTTTCTCCCATTCTACTGGGCATATATCAAGTTAGGTTTTATAGAGGTGAACTACCCAACCTACAGTTTAACTGAAGATTTTTTCAAGAAAATAATCATGAAGGCCAGTAAAAACAGCCCAGGCTAGTAGGAAATGCTGGTGGCCTTAACTCTTCTCAGCAGAACTACAGAATGTTTAAAAATAGCTGCAGTACTAAAATGGGTAATTAATTCAAACTTCTTTTTAATACTTACATTGTTTTTCGTTGAATATTCTGCAGACAAATATAGAAACAATTGTTTAACATTCCAATCAAATATACTCTGCAGATGTATGCAAGTTAAGAAAAATACCATATTGTACTTACATAATCATGTTTCATTTTTACTAGATCTAAGCAGTCTATAACCATTACAGTGAGCTCTTACCTTTCAACATACCTCATCTTACTCATAAATCAGAGCACTGCCAGCAGTTTGAACACATATTTTAATCATAATAAAGCATCAGGTTTTTAGGTGGGTATTTTACTATTTATGAAATCTCGCAGCTATTTCTCCACCAATAATATAAGAGTTCTATATTTGATACTGCAAGCTAGTAACCAGAATCCTCTGTTAAACAACCTATTATAAAACCTTAAGCATAAAAGTCACAACAGAATTCTTCCATAAATATCCTCAAGGCAATTTTTTATACTATCAGAGAACCTTTGTATCCAAATACAATGACCTTAAACAATATATAAATACAAAATTGGTGAAGTGTAGGGAATTCGAAGAGCCTTTAATGCCCATGTTAGAGAAATCAGAATATGGCAATTATTTCATATTGGGAGGGACCCCAAGAATCAGCAAATTCGATTCCCTATTGACAATAAAGAAAGCTCATTAGACTCGAACAGACTCATTGGATTTTTGATCAACAGTAAAGAACTGATGACTGCCATTTGAGACAGTATAATAATGCTGATATTCTAAATGGTTATCTCATTATTTAACAATAACATGTAATTCACAATAGAGATTAGCTGTAATCTTTTATTTCCTAGTCCTCTTTTGTATTCTATTTGCAATTATCTCAAAGAATAAACAGATTCCCTAACCAGCCTCAAAATCTGTTTTTCCTTCTTCCACTCCTCCCAAGACAGAGATGTTTTTAAGCTATTAATTCAAAGGGCAAGAAAGGAAAGAATTAAATATTGAACTGCTGTCACTGCAAGAACAGGTAGAAGTATTTCACTTGAACATTTTCTGTCATCTGGCCCAAAATATCAAACAAGATTCTGAAGCTCTCCTTGATAGGATTTCTTATCACCTGCAAAAGTTTACAATGAATTAAATAAGCTTAAATGAGTTTGTGAAAACTATATGGTCCCCTTTTCTCTGCCTAGCTCCTTTTTCTAACTGCCATTTTATTTAACTTCTCCCAGGACTAACAACTTCTTTCTGGTAGTTAAGACAGTCCATGTACCTGTATCTCTTTACAAATTTTAACAAAAAACCCTACCAGACTTTGGCAGCTCTAAATATTGCAAGCTTTATTTATGCCAGGCATGAGAGACAGAGTCAGAATCATTAAAAAAAAAAAAAAAAGGCTGTTACTAGTAGAAGTCATTCAAACATGGAATCTTTATGCCCACATATTGCAGACTAATTCTTGTATAAGAACATTTCTTTTAGAGGTCCTGTCCTGCCTTGCTCTGCTTTTCTCTATACACAATGTGTACAAGTCTATGCATCTACTTCAGAATTTCAGTCTCAGATTTTAATATGTATAAGCATTTCAGAGGTAAAACTCAGACTTAGGAGCTTACCTCTCCTGCTTCCAGTTGGTAAAAAAAAAATCCTCTTATTCCTGTGCAGATAGACTTGCAAAAATCTGATTAGTCTGTTTATCTAGCATTTGTATCAAGAGTTATATTTGGCATGGTCTGCTCACACAACACAGTGTTCTTCAAAAGAGTGAAACCAAAACACAGAGTCTTGCCTAACACTGACAAAACCAGCAGACAGGGAAAAATCCCAGGATTCTCAGACCAACCGTGCAAAACACAGTTTAGTCTAATCACCTGAACATGCCACCTATTATTTGGTAGTGGCTTCTGCAGAAAAACTCTTTCAAGAGCCTAAATCCAGACTAGCAGGGAAGTAAAGAAATACAAAAGAAAAACTGTAAAACTGCAACAGCAATTGAGAAAGAGGCCAAGAAACAATGGGATACATTTTTCTGTAAATCATATGCTTCCCAATGGATTTCATACTATGCAATACTAAAGATTAGAGTGTTTAACATCTAAGCAACTAAAGGATTACAACGCCTTTTTTATTTTTAGAAAACAGGTAATTCTATGCAACCATTACACAGTCAGGACTTTGAAAGCCTCACAACAAAGTGAGTTTGAAAGGTGCAGTTCCTAGATTAGGTATGACATTCAAAACAATATGCTACGTAAACCCTACCACTAATTCATTTCTCAAACCACCAATACAAACTTCACTTAAAAGTAATAATGTCTAGATGTTAAACTGCACTCCCCATTATTAGATCCAATGCACTTCACAAAAAAAGGCATTAAACAATTTGTCATCTACTAGAGACCAAACAGCTGGTTTAAGTTCTATTTCACTGCCACAGCTATGCAAAATACTATTTTTAGCTGCTTTAAATATTTATTTTAAGACAAATTACTAGTTTTTCTCAAGTCCTGAATATCTGAAGATTATAAGGTAACAAAAATAGCATCAAAGTGTTCTTATTCCAGAAAGTTTGCAAACCACTTTTTCTATTAAGGATATCTGCAGTAATGTCAAATGTGACGAATCCCAGATCACTTCTTTCTCTAGGTCCAGTGAAATCTTCTACATTTTTTCTAAGAGAAAACAAAACACAACACAAAATTATCCTCTCTCAATATTTGTATACACTACGTAAATTATGGTTCTTATTAGATATTTCCCTCATCCATTTTCTGTATTTTGATTTATATACTTCTGGCTAAAACGTAATCGACATTACAAACTAACACCTACCTTCCAGAATTTATGGTGTCCCAGTTTTAAATGTCAGGCCTTGCCACCACAGTGTCTAAAACATATAAGTAGCCTATTGACTTTTTCCTATTAACAAAAATCTGTATCGAAAATGGACTACATTTCATTTTAGTAAAACTGATTGAGACACCATAGCATAGGTGTGGTTGCTGGCAACAACGTTCAATATTATTTCTCGACTGTCCCTGAAAAAACAAAGCCTCTCGTGCTCCGACCATTCCAATACAACAGTTTAGGTGCATGGTTCACAGAAGTTTCAAGATTTTTTCCTGCAATGTATTTAAATAACAGCATGAAGAAAATACTTATTTTCCTCTACATTCTGGAAAATTGTATCATTTTGGAAGGCTTTATTATAAACCTACATTTGGAACAGTACCTCACGCTGCCACGCTAAAACACAATAGAAAGAGCAACTGGAAAATAACAGGCACACAGCAGATATTTCTGTATGTATTCATAAAGCTTATCAATTTACCAACTTACCATCTACAAAGAGGAATACCATAAGCAATTAGCTTGGCAATCAACTATGAACCTTAACTCCTCACGGAACAAATTTTTTATTAATTATGAACTTCATAGTTACATTTATTTCAGTTTGGAAATTAGTCAATTAAAACATTATTTCATTAAAACCAGGTTTAGTAATCTCAAATAAAAAAAAGGTTTACAAGTTAAGAAAACACTTTTGGAGATAGTAGTTAAGAAAAACACCACCAAATCTTCACAATTTAAGCCTTGGTATGAATTTCCACCTATTTGCAAAAAGCAGCATCTTTTAAAGTAGTTAACCACTGTCAGTCAGATGGAGTAGCAGGCCTTAAGCTTGGGGTCTTTAGAACTTCCCAGACATTCAAGAGAAGCAGATTAGGGACAGCATCTCCCAGTGACACCAGATCTGTGCATCACAGAAGGGACTGGCAATATACATTTCACCCAAATCAGGCATTAGTATGGCTGCCCCATAGATGCTGACCTCACTGTAATACTGTATTGAAAGAAAACAGCCAATTTTTTGCTGTCGCAATCCTCAGTGTAACATGAATATAGGTTTTTGTTTTTTTCCTGTGGTATTAAAGCAGTCTGAAAGGTGATGGCAGTCCCTTTATTTGCATTCATGTCTCCTTTCAAGTCCTGCTACTAAGCATCCACTGGTGCCACTTACCTTGGGATGGTTCCAAAGCTCCACAGAATCATCACCAAATCACAGAATAGCCTGGGTTGGAAAGGATCTTAAAGATCATCAAGTTCCAACCTCTTTGACATGGACAGGGACACCTTCTACTAGACCAAGTTGTGCAGAGCTCCATCCAACCTGGCACTAAACACTTCCAAAAGTGTGCTGCTTTAGCTCCCTAATCTGGGCCAAAACCAACAAAACAAAAAAACACGAGCTCAGTAAAGTGTCCTACGAGCCAGGTTCTCCCGTGGAGCCCGGGTAAAGAACCACGTGGCAAAAACGGGTGCAAAGACCTCCACTCATTGGTGGGTATAACAGCTGCTCAAATGCTTGTGAAACCACTGCCCTCCACATCACACAACTTAATGGAGGTTTTCTATGAGGAAGTCTCGTTCCAGAGGAAAAAACCCCACCCCGAACCAACACCAAAACTGGGGAAAAAAGGTCCCTCAGGACAAGTTTGCACCAGTCCATTTTATCTGTAGGCAACACGTTTTGATGCGTATTGTGTCCTACACCTGGCGCATTTCACAAAGAAGCCATCCCAATCACTTTGCTGCCATAGGACAGAAAGTAATCTAGGTTCTCAATGGAGAAACCCAAGAAAACTACTATTAAATTACTACTAATTAAAAGGAAAAGGTACTACGATCGGATAAATGCCCATAGGATAAACCCCACGCTCCTGTAGGTCCCTGCCTCTCCACAACTGCGGGCAGCAGCTGGCTCGACTCCGCCGTGAGCGGCCGCTCCGCGCCCGGGGAGGCGCCGGGCCAGTCCCCGAGCGCCGCCCCGGCTCCCGCCCGGCCGCGCCGTCGTGGGGCTCCCCCATTGGCCCGCCTGGAGCGCAGGAGGCCGAGCCCCGAGCGCCGCGCGAGGAGCCGGGGGCCGGCCGCCCCTGCCGGGCGTCTGCGTCCCCTCACCCGCCACGGCCTCTGCTCTCGGCTCCCGAACCCTTCACCTCCCCAGCGGGCAGCGGCTGCTGCCCAGCCCGGCCCGGCCCTCTCCCGCCACCCCCTTCCCTCGCCCCNCACCCAAATCAGGCATTAGTATGGCTGCCCCATAGATGCTGACCTCACTGTAATACTGTATTGAAAGAAAACAGCCAATTTTTTGCTGTCGCAATCCTCAGTGTAACATGAATATAGGTTTTTGTTTTTTTCCTGTGGTATTAAAGCAGTCTGAAAGGTGATGGCAGTCCCTTTATTTGCATTCATGTCTCCTTTCAAGTCCTGCTACTAAGCATCCACTGGTGCCACTTACCTTGGGATGGTTCCAAAGCTCCACAGAATCATCACCAAATCACAGAATAGCCTGGGTTGGAAAGGATCTTAAAGATCATCAAGTTCCAACCTCTTTGACATGGACAGGGACACCTTCTACTAGACCAAGTTGTGCAGAGCTCCATCCAACCTGGCACTAAACACTTCCAAAAGTGTGCTGCTTTAGCTCCCTAATCTGGGCCAAAACCAACAAAACAAAAAAACACGAGCTCAGTAAAGTGTCCTACGAGCCAGGTTCTCCCGTGGAGCCCGGGTAAAGAACCACGTGGCAAAAACGGGTGCAAAGACCTCCACTCATTGGTGGGTATAACAGCTGCTCAAATGCTTGTGAAACCACTGCCCTCCACATCACACAACTTAATGGAGGTTTTCTATGAGGAAGTCTCGTTCCAGAGGAAAAAACCCCACCCCGAACCAACACCAAAACTGGGGAAAAAAGGTCCCTCAGGACAAGTTTGCACCAGTCCATTTTATCTGTAGGCAACACGTTTTGATGCGTATTGTGTCCTACACCTGGCGCATTTCACAAAGAAGCCATCCCAATCACTTTGCTGCCATAGGACAGAAAGTAATCTAGGTTCTCAATGGAGAAACCCAAGAAAACTACTATTAAATTACTACTAATTAAAAGGAAAAGGTACTACGATCGGATAAATGCCCATAGGATAAACCCCACGCTCCTGTAGGTCCCTGCCTCTCCACAACTGCGGGCAGCAGCTGGCTCGACTCCGCCGTGAGCGGCCGCTCCGCGCCCGGGGANGCCATCACGCTCAGCGAGAAGGCGAAGAGCGAGTTGGCCCGGGACAGCACCGTGTTCATTTCCCCGCTGGGCCCGGCCGGGGCTGCGGCCGCTGCTCGGGCGGGCGGGGCGGACGCGGCAGGAAGCGGGCGGCGGCGGGCAGGGGGGGCGCGCGCGCGGCCTCCCCAGAGCCCGCCCAGTCGGCGTGAGGCCGCGCCCCCTCACCCCCCGGCCCCCATTTCCGCCAGGAGATGGGCGGGGCCGGCGCCGCCCCCGGGCGCGACATGGCGGCCGTGCTGGGGCTGGCACGGCACTGTGGGGGCGCGGCCTGCTTGCCGCTGCGTGTGCTCCCAGGGCACTCCTTCTCACAGGGCAGTTGGGATTTGTCGCTCTGCTGGATTTTTGCATTCGTGTACTAAAGCGTAAATAAGTTTTAGGCGAAGGCTTGTGTTTTCACTTGATGTCTGTATTTTGCTTTCACTGGTACTGTGATTTGCCATTCCCTCCTTTGTTTCCTATAGGATGTTCCTATTCATTTCCACTTCGTTACACACATGCTCAGTATGTCAATCTTCTTGCCTAGAAATTTCCTTTAGTAGCTAGGCTTGTTCCCGGAATCCTTTTTCTTTGCCGGATGGCGTGGTGGCCTCACACCGTTGGCAGCCTTTCACCTTACCCACCGATTTGGTGGAAATTTCAGTTTAAATTGGTACCAGCAAAGATCAGTTTATGTAGTGAGGTGATCGCTAACTCCTCCTGGGGCCCCTATTTGGTCCCCATTCCTGCTTCCCGGACCTGCAACGTTATCAATGTGAGAACCAAGGGGAATAAGAGCTTTTACAATGCTTTGGGACCGATTTTTTTGGTGTTCCCAACAGCTGTATTCGTCTGTATTAGTTACACCGATTAACGGGGATTTGTCGGGGCTGCCAACAGGTGTCAGCAGTGATTCAGTTATGTTTAATTTCCTCTTCCCAGCCCTAGGGTTCCAGTGCTGCAAATATTGGGAGTAGGAACAGGATAGATGCAGGAGTCTAAAAGGATAGAAGGCCTCGTGGTGACTGAAGGGATAGGGAGAAGAAGGTGGGGACTGTCAGGCCATTCTGAAATACCTGTGTTCTGTAATGATGGTGCTGTTTCTTTTCCTCCCTGTAGCCAAGAGCCAGGTCTATGAACCAGAGAAGAAAAATCTTTGCAGGTAAAGGTAGGAAATGGAAAAGGAAAAAGACCATAGTGAGGCTTTTTGTTTCCTCCCAGACTGAGTACCTGGAGTACATGTCTGTTTAGCCTGTAGGATGTGAAGGCACCTGTGGAGACGTTCCTTTGGGAGCCCTATGTTCCACTATGCAGTTGTTTTCTGTGTGCCTGTGCATTTACCACACTGAAATCAGTCACAGGCTCAAAGAGGGTAGGCTCTTTTCTGGTTTGCATTTCATAATTCTTGACCTTTCTGATATTTCATAGGAGTTTCAGCAGCACAGAGAGTTTCTTGTGTAAAGATTTTTGTTGGCTTGTTGTTATTTTATGCTATTCAAAATATTAATTATTGTGATGATTTGTGGTCTGGAACTTGTTGTTACTGAAACCTTGGATTACTTTTACTGCGAAGTGGGTACTTTTCCCCAAAATAATTGAAGACTTAGAAGCATTAAGGAAGGTTTTACTGATTTGGTGAACCAAATAATTTCAGAAGTTATAAAATGTCTGCTGCTTTCAAAAGGATAGTTCAAATGTCAACACCATCTTTTCCTCATATCTACAAAAAAAGGCTTAATCGCCTTTGTTCTTGCTTTTAGTTCATGTCGTTGCTATTTAGAGTTTTTCACACTAAACAACTATTAAATAAAAAAAATGGCTCTTGGGCAAAACTTACAGGAATAAAGTAGTGAAATTTTCAAAGCAGTAGTTAGGTACCTGCAAAAGACTAAAATCAAAAGACTTCGCCAAATTCACATGTTTTTAAGGCATTGAATGAATACGACTATTGCTTGTGGAGGTTTGGATTTATTTTAGTAGAAACCTTAAATCAATGTCACTTAAAAGCACAGTATACAGGGGAAGACAGATGGTGTAATTTATTCAAGGACTGAGCTATTACTGTTTCAGAATAAAGAAACCTATAGCTTTTTAATGACTGAAATCTTGCAAAATCAAAATAGGAAAATACTTTGAAATAAGGCAGTTGTGGAAGAAGAAGGGGAGATAATGATTCACAATAGCTGTTTGCTCATAAGTTCTAGATTGTTCTTTGAAAGATATAAAATCTGATATTTCGTGAAGAATGGTGACGTAATATTAACATCAAAAGTTGCTATCAGCTAAATAAGTTGTG
This sequence comes from Irena cyanogastra, assembly GCA_013397155.1. Classification (NCBI taxonomy): domain Eukaryota; kingdom Metazoa; phylum Chordata; class Aves; order Passeriformes; family Irenidae; genus Irena; species Irena cyanogastra. The sequence continues at coordinate 46,910 of VWZV01010995.1, forward strand.
TTACTGGGAATTGAGCAAATACTATAATTATAGAAACAAATGTAAAGGAACTTGGAGAAGGAGAAAAGTTTGGGAGACCATTTCCAAGATGCAGTGGAATGGTATTCATTACAACCAAGCAGCGTCCTTAATCCCAGACAGCAGAGCACAAGGCATGTCAGTGTTCAGAAATATCATATTTTTCATTAAAAACTCATTGAAAAAAATGCAGAGATAGGATTGGCAGCAGGTCTGAAATGTAGAATTTGGCATCCTTCTCCAGTCATCACCCTAAAATTATCTGACTTGAAAATGAGTTTTTGTGCACTCTTTGATCTATTAAACATGTGTTCTTTTTTTATAGTGCCGGCACTTCAACAGGATTGATCCTTGTCAGCAGCTGATGATTAGTAGTCTTGTGAGAGAGAGTAGCTTGCTTTCTTTGGTTGACATGTTTCTACTCTGATGTTCAAGTTACGGAGCGATTCCTTTCATCATCTGTAAACAAAATAGCAAGTGTTGACACTGACCATCAACAGAGCTTGCTATGAGTTCTTTGTTTTCCCACTGAAGTCATATTGGTTCTAACATGGAACACATAGATGGAAGCTTTGGGGTGTATTTTGTGAATTTCGGGTGAAAGAGATGTTAACTTCAGCCCCGCATCTTTAGCCTTCTTGGGGTTTAAGTTTCTGACTAATTTTACAGGTGAAAGTTTAGGTGCCTGCAGCATCTTTGGCACCTAGATAGATGAGGACCTTTTTTTTTCATCTAGGGATATGTATGTACTTCCTGATTTTTTTACCATGAATGTCTAAATACTTTCTTGAATTTGTCCTTTATTAATTGTTGAAATGTTGATTCTTTAAGAGACAGTAGCAACACACAGCCTCTTAGGCAGCTCTGGGTAGGAAGATAAAGATTAAAATAAATGTGGCCATGATCAGCTGTCTCTTGCAACAGCCCCCTTTCAGTTAACACCTCTTCTGGATGGCTCATTTTTACAGCTGGTGTGGAAAGGCTGTGACTAAGAGAAGAGGCTTTTTGGACTGGATTTGATTCTAATGTTCTCCTCACCTCCATTTTTTTAGCTTTGGATCTACACAGTATGTAGAATAAGAAGATAAGCAAGAAGAAATTTTCACTTGCCCTTGTGGTATTATTGTGAGTCCTTCAGCAAGAAAATCTTGGGGAATTATTAATTTCTGATTTCAGAATAAAGTTGATATTTTACAACATTGTCTCATTTAGTGGCATAATATATGGCAAAATAAAAGCTGCATCACAGAGAGAACCAAATATTCTTGGCTCCCAAGTCATTATGTTTTGGAGCCTAACACAGTTAATTTTTGGGTCCTGTGAGGTTTGCCCATTTCATGGCCTATGAAGCCAGGCTGGGTAAATTCATTCAAACATTACTGATTTAGCTTAACATTTCTCACTTCATCGTGCTTTGCATTCTGGGCAAGAAACCCGAGTGCTACTGATCCACCTCACCTGGGTTTTAACCTCATTCACTCAGCCAGTGGCAAGTCTTCATCACAAGGTATTTTTATGTCTCTTGTAAAAGCACCAAGCAGAGACTTGTCGTGCCTCAGCTTGAAGAAAAAGATGTTTCACTAGCTCTGTCATGGTGATATCGTTTAGCCAATACCAATTTTAGTGGGTGGAGAAAGCTTTTCTGTAATGAACACTAGCCATGAGAGTCAGCATATAATGACATAAGCTTGCAGAATAAACTTTTAACGCTCATCCCTACCATTGACTGTGTAATTGCCTTTTATTAACAACGTTCTTAGGCACCAAAATATTCTTTACACAGAAAGAAGAAACATTACGCTTAACCGCTTTTACTTACTCAAGAAGAAAACGTGACAAAGTTTGAAAAAAGGGGGAGTAAAAGTAAACAGGTGATTTCACTGTTTTTAGAAACAAAAAATATTTTTTGAAGAAAAAAGTTAAATGGTTAAAGAAAAATTTAAAGACAGCCTGTAACGTAGAATAAAATTAACAATTTTGAAAGGAATTCAAATTGATGACAAAAGATTCACAGCTCAAGTATTGTTTTTATTTAAAGGCATCTATTTAACAAGAACCTGTGACATTTTTGCTGTTAGTTGAAGAAAAGATTAACTGTAAAAATCGCAAAAATACCAGGTTTAGTTACATGAAATTTGATTAATAAGGTGGTTGCACTGCCTACTAGAGAAATAGCAAAGTTAGTTTGTCAAGCTAGTTGAAATACCAAAAGCATAGCTCCTGCGGTGCCACAATCCTAAGGAAGAGGTTGAGTTAGTTGCCACAGAGGCAATCTGTGTTCTGTAGATGTGGTTGGCAATGAAAGAAATTGCTTGGACTCACCAAAGTGACTATACAAAGGGAAAGAGATGCAAAATGAGGAGATTCTTCCCAAGATTCACTGATACACTTGTATCAGTACATAAGGCCATCAAAAATTATGCCCAGGTACCCTTACGAAGAGGCAGCGAGTATGTGCAGTTTGACATTACTCTCCCCTCGTAGTTTGCAATGACTTTTTCCAGGGGATCATGTGCCCTGTCGCAGAACGGTTCATAGGGGGTGGGTGTGAGTGTTCTTTTCAGTGTGAAGTCCAATAGGTTGGTTTTAACTTATCAGCAGTTGAAATTGGCAGATTTTGAACTGAGGAGTGTACCAATACACATTCCTTCCTGTTGGTTTCCAGGAAGGGTGAGAGAGGGGCGGGAACCTTTAGCTGCGGAATGGAATGGGCAGCTGGAGGTGGTAACTTTTTAAATTTCTGGGGGGCAAGATTTGCTGGAGTTTGTCTGTCAGCAGGCTGTGTGTGCCTGCTGTCTGACACGTTTCTGGGTTTAGTAATGTCTCTAAGTACACACATGATTTATTTTGGAATCTTCTGTAACACTCTTAATAGTTGTGTTATGTTAGGTATCCAAAGAGGACTGCAACAAATGCTGTAAAACGTACTATGTTTCTAGCAAAACTCAGATTGAATTTACTTGTAAGCTTGTTGGTCATACCTACTTCCCTTCTGGGTAGAACCTTGCTGTCAGTGATTAGATGGACTGGTTAGCAGATCAAGCATGTTCATGTGATAATGTGACAGCAGAATTTGCTGATACCAGACTTGTAGCTAAAGGGGACTCTATCCCCGTTACAAGAAACAGCTATCCAGTGGTGCAGAACAAAGGGATACAGATTTAACATTACTATGTTGTTTTTTCAAGAACTGAGAAAGTTAGAAAACTAGAATTTCTTAATCACTTAAGTATCCAAGTTACTTTTTGTGCTTTTAAATACGTGTTATATGGAGAATGTCTGTTATGTGCAGAGATACTGATTGATATTTAATCCCTGACCAGTAATTCCATTCTCTGGATACTAGAATTATTTTCTAAGATAGGAGTATTATATTCAACTACTAGAAAAGGCAAAACACCTCAATTAAACCATTTTGAGTTCATTAAGAGTTAGCAGTAGAATAAGCAATCTTTTCATAATGTTAGAAATGAAAGCTTGCATCATTCATATACTCAAATAACTTGGTTTTTATAGAGCCTAAACTATGTCAGACCAATGATTGTAATACACTGGAGGAAAAAAAGTACCACCGTACCACCCAAAGGCATAAATTTGAACTTTCTAGAGCAGTTCAAGAACTGATGGAAATAATGTGCTACACCAAGATACAGGGAGGAAGTATATATGTAACAAAACTTTTATATATTTTTGTGCATTAAAGCTCTTTTAAATGAAATGTTGTGCTTCATTATTAGAGGAAACAAATGGTGTCTAAGTAAGTAACTGTTAAGTCAAAAACCAGAGCTCAGCTATGAGGAGAAGAGTTTTAAGACACTCATTTTTCCTTGTTGTACCACTAAAAATGTCACTGCATTGCATTTTGAAACAGACTTTTGGTTGGGTTATCAGGCTGTTAGCAGGGATTATGAGAACTGAAGAAATTGGAATGAAACATAACTTTGGTTATGAGTTGTAACTTCATGTTATATGGTTTGTGTAGATCCTGGATAGACATGACATTCAGGAAGAAATCTCTAAAAAGGAGATGTGAGCATCTGATTTCTTTGGTTTACAGTGTTGTGTCTTTTGTAATTGGCAACACAACTCTCAGGTTTTTGTGCCAATACTATGTCTTTGTCATCATGCTCAAGTAATTCTGTAGAATTCTTAAGGATAGCAATGGGGTGCAGTAAACCAAGTTTCTTCTTTTCTGGATGAAAAAGTTTGTGTTCTCTTATTTTTTGTCTTTTCATTCCCCCAAAACAGTAGCACAGAGTCTGTACTTCAGCTACCTCTTCTCTTCATATTTTATGAAGAGTAGTCTTTAGGTTGTACTAATGGGCTTGAGTTCCTGTTTAGAAAAGGACACAGCAGCTGCTTGATGTTTTCCAGTCACTCCAGCTTCTGAATTTCTTGTAGCTCTCAGGTAAATGTGACTTGTTTGGGTTTATTTTCTGTGCCTAAGCATAAATGCAAAATATTCTTAATTTAAGAATGATATTAATGAAAAGAACATTTAATACTTTTTGAAGATTGTTTTATGGTATGTATGCCTTTTTTTTGTCTTCAGTCTGATGTTAAGGTAACATTTTGAATAACAAGGAAATAAATTTTAAAATAGTTTTTCTGAATCTAGATTCCTCCAGTTAAAATGCTTTGAATATAAAATAGTAGAAAAAATTGCTGAGCATAGATTAAGGAGGAAATTATATAACATTCAGTAGCTTTAGATAAGTAGGTAAAATTTTGAGGATTAGCATCCCATACACTCATTAAAATACAAGTCAGCTGGTCACTAAGCAGGTAATTTTTCATGCTGAGTTAGACATTTCCTTTTCAGTAGCTCATGCTTCTCTTCTTTTGAGTCCTTCATGAAGCATTGCATGCTTACATCAGAAACTCAGTACTAAAACTTGATTTCCTACTGATTTTATTTTAAACTCTTTGTTTCAAGGGTGTTGCTTTACAAATTTCTCTTGATTGGTTGCCTATAATGTATAAAATAATCAATTCTTCAAAGCACTTACTCTGCCTGGTATCTTAAAATCTTCTGTTATACCTGTTATTAGACAGAAGTGTCAGAACCAGGATGACTATCAGCTTCTTGTATATATTTAGCTGTCTCTTATGTGTGGAGAAAAACATGCAGGTTAAGTGTCATACAACTAATTCCTTGTACTGTATTTCATCTTTATTTCATTTTTAAAATAAACATTTTCACTTTCAGACTTTTATATGCATCTCCAAAATATAGAAGAAAACTGTTAAGACTAACTGTAATGGAATTTGTGCTGTGAATATAATTATTCTTTTACATCTTTTATCATTTAGTTTAAATATATTACTTTAAAAATATAAATTGAAGGAAGTATGTTTTCCAAATGTAACAACACAGCATGTGCTACAAAGAAATAATATTTCTAAGGGTTTTATAGTGTTTGGTGTTAAAAAAAATGCCTTCAAAGACTAAATATTCTATCAATTGTGTTAATTTTCTTGTGTATCTTACCTTACTGAAAATTATACGCACCAGTCTTCTAAAGCATAGATGAAAAATTGCCAGAATAAAATAGTTTATGAATGTGGTTATGCAATTAATCATAGATGACAGAGCATAGTTTTTGTGGTTTTGGTTGGGTTTTTTGGTTTTTTTTTGTTGTTGTTTGTTGTTGGTTGTTTGGCTTTTTCGTTTGGTTGGTTGGTTGTGGGTTTTTTGTTTGTTTGGTTTTTTGTTTTGTGTTTTTTTGTTTTTCTAAAAATTACTTTGTTTGTTTGAGGGTAAATTGTACACTAGATTTTGGACAGTTTGAATTAGCACAAACAGGTGCCACTGCTAAACAATTTCTTTCTGCACTTGGCTGCTACACAGCAAAGCATTAAAGACCAGGCTACTTTGTCTGAGCTCTGGAGTTTGAAATGAACCACTTTATAGTCAATATAAACAGCAGGATTGCTATATTGATTATACAGATTATGAGAAATGATAGGTGACCAAGCTACATTAAAAGGGAACTCTAAGACCATAAATTCCAGCATTTGGTGTTTATGAATTAATTTTAAAATTAAAATAGTTAATTGCCAGAAGTGGGGAAGCATATCAGAGGAATCATTACATTGTTCTTGTTTTATTTGCTGGAAATGTGCTAGTATGTCAAGGTAAGGGTATCTTTGTCTGTCACAGTATTATGATCTTCTCAAACAAAATAAAAATCCAAATATTGTTTATCTGCAATGTAGCTTGTTGCCATTTTCTTGTGTGCTATGCTAAAACCATAAATGCTAAAATAATTTTACAGCCTATCTCTTCTGTTGACATTAAGGGAATGAACGCTCAAGTCTTCATTTTATTTTGGTTTGTAATCTGAATTTTGTATTAAAATAAAAATTACTAAATACCTAATTAGTTATTCTTTTCACCAGGATATATGAGTGATTTTTTAACAGCAATGAAATTATCTCCAGAATACTCTCCATTTCACTAGTAGGGAAATGAGGCCAAGAAATTTCATTCCCGAAAGTCAAAACTACATGGGAAATGTGAATATCTAGATTCAGCCACTGCTCTTTTCAAGTGTTTTGATATCTCTGTGTTGTACATTTGTTACATATGGTGCATTTCCATTTGGAAGCTCTCATTATTCTGGAGTGCTGCAAGATCTGACTTCACTTACTTCACATTGCCATGGAATAGAAAATGTGGGACACTTAGGTCACACTTTTTTACAGTTCCTCATGTCATTGCAGTGACTGCCAGGTCCTTCATTAATTTACCTCTGCTTCTATTTTCTGATTTCCATTACAGCAGCTCTAGCTTTCTGTTTCTGGTTTTCCCAGTCTGCATGGGCTTCCTCTCAGCTTTTCTGTGTTCAGATCTCAGCATTCACGTTGTTGGTTCTCCCAAAATGCCGTGTGGGCGTTAACTTCTAAGCAGTTGCTCAGTTTTCATGACTGGTGCCTCATAGCATGGCTTTGCCAACAAGCTGTGATGGTAGTTTCTGTAGCACTTTAGAACCCTTAGATTAGGATAGACTTGGTTCTGTGCAGCTGGGAGAGTTTCCAGCCAAGCTGGCACATAAGAGTTACAGGGCTCTAAAAAAAGAGGAAATATTATAAGACTAATTTGCCAGCTTCTGATGAGTATGTGTGAACTAGAATTCTCAAAACTCATGATTTCATGTAGCTTTTTGTCCTTGTGTAGTTTATTACTGATGAGGGAAATTTCTGAAAGGACACAAGGCACGTTTTGATATGGGAATAACCTTCCTGTTCAATTTTCATCTTGTTCCTAAAAACGGTTTTACAAATCCGTGAGGTTATATGAAACACTGCTTACAAAATACTAAATGCATATTAGCCTTATTATTGTACTTTTAAATTTACTTTATTTGAACCTCAACAGAAAAAATTAACTTGAAGAAAACCATCTAACAACTGAGAAACTGATTTTGTGCTTTATATACTGCAGTTGTAAGAAGCAGGAAACAATATTGTAAGGGGAAGATGAATTCTGAGCACTGTTAACTCCTGCTGTTGTTTATGGTAATTGCTATTTGGAGTTTTGCCTCTAAAAAGAAAGATTATTTTGTTTGTTAACAAAATGTGGGAGAAATCCAGATGAGAAAGCAGGTATGAGATGACACAATATGAAAAAAGGGAAAAAGGGTCAGGTAAAACACTGTAAGGAAGAAAAAACTTTCCATAACGTAATTACGGCTTTTCCTTGTACTGCATGGTAAATTTGTGAAACAGGTCCGCAAGAAGGCTGGGAAATTTTGTGGACTGATCAAGTTAAGCTTAATAATACCAGTACAAATATGGAAGAAGTAAGAAATTCCAATGTTGGGTGTGTTCATACCATTTCTATTAATGATAGAAACAGAAATTGGCAGTGGTAGCTCAGAACATAATGCCTTTTATACTTGTGGAAAACATGACACCTCAATTCAGTGTCGGATAACAATGTGCCAAATATAAAAAGGGATTTTCATTTGGCATTTTAAGTACTCATTCCTGCTTCTAATAATGGTACGAGGAAAGCAGTTCCTATTCTGGCTGGATGAGAAAATGTCTATAAATGAAATTTAGTAAAAAATTGCTTCTTTTTTTACCAGTTTATGTCATTTACAGTGTAAACTCCTTTTTAATTGCCTTTTCTAGTTATGGTTGACTTTTAAGTGGATTAAATTTTTTCAAAGAAAAATACTTAATGCCTGTTTCTCTCAAGATAAGCACAATTCACTTCCTGTCTGTTAAAAATCCTGATATTTATTTCCAAGAACATTTCCATTTATCATTGTCTTTTCTTCATTTATATAGGTTTGTTTGAGTTTAGTTTCCAGAAAATATTATAGCTTCTTACTCTAATAAATTACTCCGCGAGTCAGATGATAAGAGGTGCCTTATTGTTTTCACTTTCCCTTCAGTAATACGGTTTTGTATTATAGTGTTTAATATCTGCTGTGCTGTTCATTGAAGTCAGGGTGATCTGTGGATGCAGTGACATTTGGATCATACCCTTTTATCCCGATGGACAACTGCCAACATTCTAAAATGTTGTTTTTCCCAAACACCAAACAAGAGAATCCAGGATAGAATAGAAAGGTTTAGGATTACTTTGGGTAGAGTATTTTAAGTTATAATTCAAGACACTGTTTTTTTAATTTAGAAGGAAGTTAAATTACAAAGTTTAGAGCAGGACCCTTTCTTGTGCTGCCAAGATTCTTTACTTTAGTGTTATAGTTCACTTAGAAATCTGGTTCTGTCATGCAGCTCCTCAGTTTGTATCATATTGCAACTCAGCAATTTACTGAGCAATTACTCATACTAATGGAACAACTTGTGAGTGACTGCTGATGACTGTGAGTAATAGCTTTATGGTCTAAAAGCAAATTAATTCTTAAAAAATTTGAGGAATTTAAATTTCCCTCTCTAAAACTGGTCAACAAATAAAGCCTGTCACGTCATAGTTTTAAAGTAATATGATGCAGCACAATGAAATACATATCATAACTATTAAAATTTTTCTATGTTGAAATTTTACCATTGCATTTTAATTAATTTAATTTTAGGTGCTCCAGGTCTTATGCATAAAGATATCTAGATGTTTGATTTGTAACACCTGCTCTATACTTTTTGTATAGTGCTACAGACTTTGTGTACTAGATTCTTTCATTCAGCCTGAGCAAAATAATGAGAGACTGTCAAAGCTGGTATATATTAAATCTCTGTTTCTTTATTCATGTGGACTTTAATTATTTACTGATATGATTCTAGTTTTTTAAGGAAAGAATATTAGTCTGACATAAAATGAAACATCAGAAAAGAGCAGTTGTACTTAAGCAGCAGGAGAACATATTTTAGCAAAAACAGATTATCTGAGTTATGTGGTTTAGCACATGAATTTCAGGGGTTTATAACAATACTTTTGAAAATGTATTGTAAGCATGTAAATAAATGAATTAGAAATGCAGAATTTGGAATGCCACAGACCTTTTAAGTGGAACAAGTACAATCCAGGATCTTGGAACCTGCTGTCCCACATGAATATCACCGGGCTAGCAAGAGCGGTAGTGAACTCAGTACTATGTACAGTATAAATAATCCTCATATTTTGAGCAGCAGGCATCATGACCAGCTGATATTTTCTTTCCTCGGGACCAGTTGTTCCCGTGAGTGCGTGGCTGGAGCCATATGATCTTATCAACACATTTGAGAGCCCGACCCAAACACTGACAGAGACTTTGCTGCAGCAATGACTGTCATAGAAGAAAGTCGCCCTTTTGCACAGCAGTTATCCAATGTCTACTTTACTATACTTTCACTTTTTTGTTTTAAACTTTTTGTGAAGATCAGCCTTGCTATACTTAGTCATTTCTACATTGTGAAAGGAAACCGTAAGGAAGCAGCAAGGATAGCTGCTGAATTTTATGGAGTTCCTCAAGGACAAGGTATATTTGTACATACTCTGTTATCACTACTGTTTGGGGATTTTGTTTTTCAGGTAATTACTTATCTGCTAGGCTTATTTACATTCAGTTTTTCAAATTATATGTGTGAGTGGGTTTTTTCTGTAGTTATTGCTGTGCTTTTTATAACAAAAATTATCTGTAGGAGTGTTGTTAGATTATGTGAGCTTTTTTGTTTGGTTTTGTGTTTTTTTTTTTAATTTTTTAAAAATTAATATTAAGTTCAGAATAAAACTGAAATATCACAATCAGTTTTCTATTAGGAGAGAGGCCTATATTTAAGATGGCTGTATAAAAATAAAATTGCCAAATACTTCCCAATCTGGGACTATTTTGCAAGTTGCTCCTCATGTTCCCCAGTTTACCATGCATAATTGAAATTTTCCATATTTGGCATATGATTATTTTGCACCACTCAAGTGAAACTAGTCTGAATATTTCTGAAAATTATGTCTTGATTAAGGTAAAATTTTCTTACAGTAATTTTTTTGAGAAGATATAGTTCTCATGTACCTTGAATAAATTGTCTCTTGGCACATAGCAGGAACCCTAGTAATACTTTGTCAGGGCCAATTTTGGGCATGTGTGTGGAAACCCTTCAAATTTTACTGGGTTCAAAACTTTTGTGAAAATTCCTTTTTCTGTTCACTCAAGCAGAACTTTAGCAGAACTGTTGCCCCAAGCTCATCTGTAGTGAGGTACCATTTTCATTCAATTCTTCTTTTGTATTACAGAACTCTCTTTCTTCTAAATTGTGGCGTACTGGTACATGACAGCCCTGATTTTACTCGGCTTGGGTCCCCTGCTACCTCACTTGTCTTTATTGTTGGTCCTTATATTCTGGGATGGCATCAAGCTGGGTTAGGCAATGGAACAGGAAGAATTGGCTTGCCTCTTACTGCCTTTACTACTCATCCCTAGGTACCTGAAATGTGAAGACATAGCTCAAGTTAAACGAAAAGGGAGAAACTATAGAAATGAGCCAGAAACAGTTTCAAACTCAAAAGATTTTTTCAGTCTTCAGTGTTGGGACTAAAGCTAGACATTTTGCGTGAGGGTGTTAAAATTTGCAATCCAGAAAGAAAGGCTTAAATCCTAAAGTAGGAATTAGCTTACTTTGCAGAAGATTTACTTGAGATGGATTTATTTATATCATGTGTTTTCTGCACGAGCTCTGAAAGCCAGGATTTTCACATCTGAGCCTGTTAATGACACCACTTGAGCTACTATGCATATGTGTGTGTGTGTGTGTGTGTGTGTGCAGATATGTATGTGTGGGAGGGTGTGGGTGTGTATTTATATATTCACTATGGTAGGATAGGAAGGGCACTGACAGGAATACTTTCAGAGAATGGGGAAGGCCTTACTTGAAATCAAGATTTTTTTGCCAGAAACTGCTTGCTAGCTCTAAGGCAGCTCTTTATGGGAACACTGGCACATGAGCGGGGCACAGAAAGAAAGAGACTTGGGAGGAACTGAGGGGAAGGAATAACATGCATCAGGCTGGAGAGTAAAATAGTGTCTGTGGTGTTACCTGTTGCTGAACTCAGGAATCTGTAATTCAGTCACTTGGCAGAAGTCTTCATCTCATACCTAAAGAAATGTATTATTAAGCATTATAGTAGCTGGCCAATGCAAAAGATGAAAATCTGTCACTCCTGCAGGTTACTGTTTCGGTCAGGTAGCAGAGGTTTTTATTGTTTTAAAGGATCAAACATATGGTAGACTTTATAGTTTTCTGCTTGTTTTATTAAAAAAAAATTGTTAATGCAACTATTTTGCGCTTAAGTTGTACTTTTTACAGTTCAGCGTCAGCATGCCTTCATTTTTCGCTGTCCAGCTTGCAGTGGTTGGTTCTGGATTTGTAACAGTTGTAAGCACATGTTCAGCTAGTGTTACAGAATCTGCTATTCATCCATTTGTTGTGACTAACAGCAGGAATCCTTGCTCTTTGGGATGCAGATAATTCACCTCAGAATCATTATTTTATCTTATCTTTTCTATACTTTAGTTCTATGTCTGTGGAAGGAGACATGCTAAGTGTCTGAACTCACAACATGTTATGGGATTTGATTTTTTGGTGTTGGTGAAACACGGATTCCTCAGTAATACGTGTAACAAAATGTCCTGTAAAAAGTAATATCTAAAAGATGTACAATAAGTAACATGAAGCATGAAACTGCTTGAAACATTACATCGTAAAATTAAATACTGAGTATCCTCCTGATTAATGATCCTTTCTGTGTTTTTTCTCAAGTAGCAGAGAAACCTTGGCAGAAAAAAAACCAGCACAAAGAGCCACCAAAATAGACAGTTAGCCTAGCATCTATCATTAGCTAATTGAAGTTTATAGTGTTTCAATAAGTAGTTCAAATTAGAGGAAATGTTTATTTTCATGTTCTAGTTTTAACCTGATTACATACTCTCAAAATTCTATTAGGAATGGTATTTTAGGTTTGCTTTTAATAATAAAAGATTACTTATTGCTATTATAATGGCTTGGCTAGGACAGAGTGCTACAATTTTGAAGAAAAAAGAACCTTTGGAAATAATGTGCTACTAGGCACAGGCTTTATTTCATACTTTCTAAATTGACCCCTTGAATTAAAATAAGTCTTTCATTTATGAAGTCTGTGAAATTGAGGCTGTTTCAGGTACAGAGAAGTAGTTTTTGGTGGAACTCCTTTTGTCAAACTGGAGGTATAGAGGTCAGTTCAGGAATTGAGGCCCAGGGATCATGCGTTTCAAGGCTGACTTGCTTTATTTTGTCACCTTTTCTTTATTAAATATAAGAACACAGCTTTGCCTGTGTCATCTTCTTTGTGTGGTCTTGTTGCTGAATGTCAGTAATGAAACAGGTCATACTCTGTTCCTTAATATTTCAGGAATATTTTCAGTTTCAATAGTCAGCAACCTACACTCCATCTATCCTTTGGATCTCAAGTGTATATGAATGGCTGGATAATGTCACAATAATTAATTAGAAATTATTATACTGTTTATGTGGCATTGAAATAAAGGAACTAGATCAGTGTTCAGCATCAGCTAAGACCAAAAAAAGTGCATGTAAAAGCTCTACTAATTATGAGACACATTCATGTGTTTATGGAAATGATGTCTGAGTAAAATTTTCTTGTGTATAGGTGAAAGGTACCTCCAGAGGTAAATTGAATGCTCTGGGATCAAATATATATGAGTTATCTGGCAAATGTTTGGCTAACCTGTTTTTAAAATGCTTAGTAATAGTGATTTCTGCAGCATTCTTATGCAACCAATTGCAGGTTTTCTGTTCTCACCACTAAACTGCTTCTCACTTCCCCCAAGGCTGACCCAAATCTTTATTTCTGCAAACTTAATACATGAAATGTGATTGTTTCTCTCTGTGTATGAGAAGTAATCAATTTAAGGACTGCATTTTCCTCTTCCTGCTGTTTTTTTTTGGTTTGTTTTTTTTTGGTTTTTTGGGGNAAAAAGGACTTAACTTAGTCCTCATAAGTCTTATTTTCTAGCACCTGGAGTTACTGCAGTTGCTCTCCCTTGGACTCATGCCAGTTCATATATAGTTTACAGACATCTTTACTGATGTCTAATTTCCCATGTTAAACAGAGTGCTCCAGCTGAGACTTTATGAGTGTAACCAGGGGAACTATTAGTTATATGCAAGTGGAACACTTATGTCATGTGCCATGTATATGGCACCCTATGTAATACCTCCTGGAATGATGCTGCCCCCTCAGCAGTAAAGTATTGTGGACAGAGTCTGTAGCCTGTAAACCACATGTTAAAACAAAGTCACTGTATTGTGCATTTGCTTTTTCCTCTCTAAGTGTGGTACTTTTTACTGGCCTTCAGCTAATTTCATGCTGTCTTGGTATCAGACAACTTCTCTGTTTTACTTGTCTGTTTTGAATTGTTTCCCTCTGAGCAGTTGTAGCATTTACAGTTTAGTGTCGTCTATTGCTTGCATAAAAATAAATACATTATTCTATCATTCACAATATTAAAAGCCTGACTAGCACCAAATCCAGGACAGAACTCTGCAGTTTTTTACGTTTGCTTAAAGCCAATGGAAGACCCGTGTCCTAATAAACTATTAGAGTTGAATTCTTTTTTTTTAGTCAGTGGTATTACTACCATAAAAAAAATTAAACGAAAAAGGGATCCATTCTATTATAAAGGTGCCATTTGCTGGGTTATTTTTAACTTTGGCACTAATTTTGTAAACACTTACTCATGTACACTTGCCCCATTGATTTGAAAGGGACTGATTAGTTGTTTGGAGCAAAGTTCTTTGCAATCAGGGACTAAAGCTGTGCTGGAAATAGGTTGTGGTGCCTAGTATTTCTTTATTTATTGTATTGAAGTGAACATTTACATATTCATTGCATTTGAAACTTTGCAAAAGTCAACATTTTATTAATTTCTTTCTTAATGGATAAAGACGTAGCAAGTATATGTTTGCTCCATTTTAAAATTCTGTGCCCTACAAACTGATACACAAGAATAAACTAACTTGAAAATTAACTTTGAGTATATTTAGCTCCTTAGCAAACTATGTGTAATGACAGTGATCTGCATGGTAACATTTCTTCTCTCATGGTATTTCCAGATCTGTGAAGAGTTAGTAACTCAGCCTTTTGTACAGCTGTTGCTGGATGAACACTGGAAGGTGAAAAGCAGCTTTTAGACTCTTCCTACTATGCCAACTAACTAGTGACATCATGAAAGTGCTCTGTGTACAGGAGCACTGGGTAGGAGCTTCAGATGAGTTTTATAGTTCAGTTGCTTTAGGATGAGGTGGTAGTGCTGTGGTGTGAGGTGATTTCAAAGTCTGTGGATCAAATCTAAAGAATTAATCAATTATCAGATGTTTTGGGTCTCTAAGATATAAACTCTACCAACAGATACTGCTAAGATCTCGGTATGAAAGAGCCTATACTTTGTTACTACAGATAACTTTACAGAAGGAGACATAGTTCCCACTCTTAAACTTTTTTATAAGGCAGAAGGTGTCTATTTTATCAAAAGTAAACCTGATACTCAGTTATTGTCAAAATTAGCTACAAACAGAAAGTGATAGAGAGGAACCTTCTTATGAAAAAAATAAATTTGCAGAGATAGCATAAACAACAAACAGCTAGTCATGTACATATACAGACACCTGGGGTCTGGTAGACAAGCTAAGTAGTTCTGAGAATATAAAATGATTTGTCTTAAATACTGTATTTTTTAATGATGTCACCTCTCTTCACAAAGATTTGTATAAAATTTCACTTTATCCATAAGTGTATAAGTTAAAGTTACTTGAAAGCAGAAATTGTGTTTATAGTATGCTTCTTAAAATACATACTGGTTTTGTAGAACAGGAGAGGTGAATATGCCCTGGTTTCTTCTAAGCTTGAAAAAGTCTGCTCTTGAACGACCATAGCAAATTCTAAGCTACCCATATTTGCTGTATCTGCCTTGGTCAGGTATGGTAGGAAAGCTCAGTACACTAGTTAGGCTAAATTAAGCCATCGACAGGATTGTGGCTAGTTCAGTCTGCTAGAGTCTCCATCTTCTTCCAGAAACAGGTAAATACTGTGAAGTTTTCTGTTTCCCTTTTTTCTTGTACACTGAGAACTGCTTGGGTCGTCCCAAGAAACCAGTCCTTAAAATGCAGCTCGCAAATAGGCAATAATGCTGTGTTTCACTGCCAGAAATCTCCTGCTTGGAAGGCTTGTAGTGAATGATTAGAGCTAAGTTTTCATATTTATTTTATCCTAACAAGTTGCAATTGATAATGCCACTCAGCAACAGTTGTTAGGTAGGGAAGATAGGCATGAGGCATTTTCTCAACTTGCATTCCACAGAGATCACAGTTCTATTAATAAAAGCCATACAAGACCTCTCTTAGCTTCCTGGATACAATGGAGATTCATTTAGCAATGATAGGAATATTGTATGGCATACCTATACACCATACCACTTGGTGTAAGGCACCGTATTTAGCATTTGTTTTTCATTTGCAGCACGTAAGCTAATGGTGTAAAAATGCTTAAGATAGTGTGAATATTCTTTTTTGAAAGTTTAGAAGAGGGGTGTCTTTTTTGATGGAGCTCGTCACTTTCTCTTGTATGCCAAATAACTTTGCCTAGTATGACAAATGATTGCCAAAGAAGAGTTATACTTCAAAATAAAGCCAAAAAGGCACTTTCTTTGAAGGGAGAAAATGACACCACATATTAGACAAATACCAGAACATTCTTTTTTGAAGAACATATTCTACCTTAAAGAGGTTTTGCTCCGAGTTTTATGATGCAACTAAATTGGCATGGCCAGAGCCCTGACTTACTTGCAGCAACAAAAAGGAAGAACATCTGTTGGCAAACATGTTACTTTTAATTCAGATTTTTCGTTTTTTACATTCTTCATCTTAAAGAAAATTTCTGAGGCCACAGAAACATCCAGTGAATATGTATGCTGGAGCCTGTTTGCATGCTTGCCTCCCTAAAAGAAACTGTCATGTGCATTTGTTTGTGGGTTTTTTTACTCTTCTGTGTATGTTAGGACCTCCTTGAGGTCCACCAGCTGCATTTTTTTGGTTGGTTTCACTCAGGTGTGCCTCCTTGAAATGTATTTTTTTCTGAATATGAACCTTAACTTGTCACCAACTTAGGTCCCATTCGCTTGCTTGGAGTGTTACGCTCTAAACTCACGTGGAAATGCCCTTCATCAGTAGATTTCTGTGTTTTTCTGTGTGAAAAGAATACTAAGCTTATGAAATAATATAAGTACAAAATGAACGTTATGAACTCTGATTTATCTTAAAACCCAGGGTTTTAAAGGTGCATAGCGATAAGACGGAAAGGCAATCCTGGAGCAATCTGTCTGCTGGGCTTTAAAAATTCCTGGCATTAGAGGAGAATATGCAGAAAACTGCAGTATTGGCTTGGGGCAAGCTCAGTTGTACCATCTGCACTGGTCTTGCATTGGTGGGGCATAAGGCAACAGGGGAAGACCAAAATAGCATAGCTCCCTGAAGGTGATGTTCCTTCCTTCAGCCACTGGATTCTTATGGCCAGGGTTTTTCACATTCCTGTCTTGTAGGGGATGTTCTCAAACATTCACAATGCAGGCAAACAGCGAGTGAACTTTTGCCAGTTAGATGATGATGGCTTGGGGGGAATTGCATAGCATGCCTAAGTCCTGAGCTCTGCTCATGACTGCAGCAATCCTGGCTGCTTGGCCATAAATCCTTTGTGGCATGCTGCATCTGTTGCACTAGAGGACATTACTCTCTGCTGTGTCTGGAGTCTTTCTGGGAATAGATATGCTCTCTCTTTATGGCTGTTCTTTCACTGTAATTGACTCAAGATTCTCTCTGGGGTGCCCTTTACCACTCCTATGCTAACTGCTGGTTTCATGCCTGTGTCTGTCTTTCTGTCAATATCTGAAGCTCAGGCCTGCTTGGTAACTGATTTGCTTTGGTTCCACCTCATGACTTCTGTGATTTAGTGTAGTTTACATGTTAGCAAGTATTCTGTGTTACTGCTGCCTTGTCTGCATGAAGAGTCTCACACGTACACATTGCAAACAAGCCAGGAAATATAATAAATGTGTCATAGTTCTGTATTTGACTTCTGGGAGGCCTGAGACAAAGCCTTTGTCATATCAGAAGTTTAAATATTTTTTCAACCTTCAGTTGTGATTCCCAGCATCCAAGGACATAAGGTGTAACAACCATAGAAATCTCAGGAGAAGAAGTAGGGAAATTAGTAGCCAGCCAGCCATGCTGTTGCTAACATCATCATCATCATCATCATTATCATCATCATCTTCTTCTTCTTCTACTACTACTACGACTACTACTGATTTAAAAAGCCAGCTGAGACAGTGATGAGATTGTATTAAGAGTATGTAATAGACTTTTTTAGTGCTTATAATGGTGTAAAGAAATGCCATTTTATGCTTAAGTAACTAGGGACCATTAAAGCACTATCTGCCTATCTGCTGGTATTTGTCAAGAGGACTGGTTGGTGACCTGGATAATGCCTAAGCTTCTGGTTGCCTGCTAATGACTTTATATCACCATCATACTTGCCAAGAAATATGGCTTGATGCAAGATTCTATTTAACAAACAAATAAAAAGTTGTTCCAGGCCTTTCCCTGTTCTGCTTCTAGAGCTTTATCCATGTACTTTTATGGTGCATTTATGTTCCTTGGCATTGAGCTGGCACTGCAGAATGTAACGGTGGCACCAGTGTGGCCTTGTAGGATGCTGTTTTTATCAGTAACCACAGTTCTTCAATCCTTCCTAAAATTTGCTTAATCTTGGCATCTCCTACAGGGAGGAATGTTCAAGATTTCTTCTGGTTCGTTTTTGGCCATGTCAAATGACAGGCCACTCCTGGGGTACTGGCACTGAGCCACAGGGAGCCTGTCTGTCATTTCAGCTTCATGGTGGCAGGGTGTGGATCACATGAGCAGGAAGAGTCAGTTTCTAGTCCTGTTCCAGAATTTAGTGTGGCACGTTCCATGCAGTCACTGTGACCCCCTAATAATCCTGGTCATGAAAACAGAGTAACTTAAAAGTACAGAACAGTTTGAGAAGCAAGGGGGGTCATCAATTTGCTGGTTTGAGATGGTTTGCACACAAAATACTGATCTCTGACATTTGAAAATGGTGCAATTTTGTGCAATTTTTCCTAGGATAAATTATTGTTATAGGAGTTTGGACTGTATTGCATTGGACTGCATCATGTGTTGAAAGGTCAAGGGGGTTTTGGGTATTGTTGGTTTAATTAACACATTTTTTGTGTGTTACCACAATTGCTTAAAAATGGTCTTGAGACTAGAATGAGTTCCCTGCTGAAAGGGAGGAACAAAAATTTACTCCTATTTTCATTCCCACCTGTTAAGAACTGCTGCCCCTTTAAACTCAGGGCTATGTGCTGACATGGAAATATTGAAACTTTACTCATATTTCCTTTTATAAAGATTGGGAATAAAAAGATTTTGAAAGTTTCCTTTAACACTTCTTCCTCTGGGTTATAAATTTGAACAGAACTAATTATTAATGAAATTTAACACAGGGCTTTATTTAAAGCTTCTATGCTAATTTAGTCCAGAATTCCAAACCCATCAGTAAAGTCCTCTGGATTCCTTACTCTCAGACTGTAGTATCTGTCCCTTCCCCTGATTGCTTTTTTGAAGGTAATTGCATTGCTTCCATGAATTACTGTAAATGCTGTCTCTAATTGCTTGTTTGCCAAGTCAGGAAAAATAATGGTCAACTGTATTTTTTACATGCCTTGGACACCTACTTAGACTTCTGTTAAAGATTTTCTTGCAGATTTTGGAAATGTTTGAATATATTCTATAGAGAAAAATCTGAAGAACATAATCTTGGGACTAAGCCTGAGTGGATTTGTAGTTTTGAATGTTAATAGTTTTATTACCTAATGAAGTTAGAGGATACTGATTTTTATTTTGCAGAAAATGTAGTCCAGGGCATAGACGATTGACATGAGAAGGATCACATAGGAATTCCATGTCAGAGGTGGGAGTGAAATAGCACAGTCTTCAGCCTTACTCTGTGGTTTTAACCGTGTTCATTCCCTCATCTCAAGTATATTTTTAATATAATTTCAATTATGTTTGATGGTATTTTAGTGGGGTTTTTTGTTTGTTTGTTTGTTTTTTTAATCCTGTATTTGTGAACTGTTTTAATAAGACTTTTTAATGTTTTTTGCCTGGAGGTTGAATTGTTGGGCCTAGCAGAATTTAGTGAAAAGTTCCTTCTAGAGTCCTGAAGTGGATAAGCTTTGCCTTCTTTAAAGCACAAAAATGCATATTTTTTTAATGTCCTCTAGAGTATTCAAAGTAACTCAATGAGTGGCAAGCATCTGTGGAATATCTCTGTGTAATAGAGATACTTTTCCTACAAGCCATGCTTTGGAGGTGGAGGGTTTTGGGGGTGGTCTGACTGCCTTGGTAGCTCCTTGCTCCCTGTGCAGCTGTCTGCACAAGAGAGCAGGTGAAGCTGGCTGCTGTGGGGCTCCTGTGCCTCTCTGAAGCCATGGCAGCTCTCTGTGTACCTGCTGGTTTCCTTGCTCCTGCCAGGCACGCCTCTCAGACAAGTAAGAGAGAGCAGAGGCTGCAATCAATGTGGAAAGCATTCGTGTGAAGTACTTCCAGGTTTGCACCACTGCTGTAGAAAGACACAGATTCATTCTCAGCTGACAACCTCACCCACAAAACTCCTACAAAAAAAATGCAGGTTTTTTCTGGCCGGACAGCTGTCAATTCCCGCTCTGCAGTCCCAGATGGTTAGCTTGGTCCTGATCCTCACCACCTCCTCCTGAGAGCCCTGGAATTCTTTTCCAAATGGAAATTTAAAACTGAAATGAGCCTCAGAGCCATGGCAAGTACAAAAACTGTCAGTTTATTTCTCACAGAAGGATAATGCTGGTACCTTCCTGCACAGGCACATGTGTACACATCGTTAGTATGCTCTCCTGTTAATTCCTCTTCCAGTATTTATTTACTTGGAAGAAAGTACTACAAAGTAACACATAATTCTAGTATTAAAGTGATATATTTATAATGTCCCATTTATAATGAGCCCTTTTGTGGAAGCTCTGTTTCAGATTTACATGCAGAGATTGCTGGATATGTTGAAGTGTTTATTTCAGTCTGGGAGATACTCTTGATTCATTCAGCTAGATAAAATCCGACGAAAACAGTTGTCTGAAAGCTGCCTAATGTCTGTGAGAATGTTGTTTTGTTCTGTCTTGTGACAAGAGCAGTAGCCCACCTGCTTCTGTTCTGTAAAGGGTATAGCACTATTCCAAGTAAGACAGCTCTTGTGCTGTAATTTCAAGGTGCAATTTGCAGCTGCTCCTTCTTCTTCCCCTAACCCTATCTACCTATAATCTTGCCTCTGATTTTCTCTTAAAGAAAACCAGGAGGGAGATAGAAAATATAATTAAATATCTGAGCATTATTTCAGAATTATAGGGATTAAGTTTTGTCAGGTACCTAAAAAGAGTAGTATTAGTGAAACTCAGTAATGTTGATTTGCTTGCTAAAAATTTACAAGTGGCTATTTGATATATCTGTAGAAGAGCATAATAAGGAAATACTACAAGGAAATGCCAGGAGGTAGAGGCGACATTTTAACATGTTATTATAGAGAAATCACTGTATTTTACTATGTTAGAATTTTATCATGAATTGCTTCTCTGCAGATTTCTGTTGTATTGTATCAGCCTGATACATAATAATGAACAAAAAATTCTAGCACTCTTTGGTTAGTTTTGTTACTATTTTAAAAAACATTGATCTGTGCTTCTTTTGACAAGACTACAGCCTTACCTTCATAATGGGATCAGATTTTCAAAATAATTATTTTTTTTAGTCAAAACATGCTTTTATTCAGGACTTAGTTTCTGTTGACATTTATAGGATAACTTGCCCCCTATTTAAAAAAAAACAACAAACCATAGAAAACCAGGAGTGTTTCATAGTTTCATGGATTCTCCTGAGTTCTAAAATCACACTTTACTGTACATTACATATGAGTAAAACCTGATGCAGTAATAATTGTGGTTACTATTATTAAAAGAATTTCCATTCTGATAAAATAATTTTGGTTTTCTATTTTAGGCTGCTTGGTATTCAAGCAGCAAAACATTTGAATACTTATGTTTAAGAATCTGTTTCTTTTTTGTGTTAAATGATTAAAAAATTAACACCTTCTTTCCATTTAAATCGTGTAAATAGTTAAGACTCATGCTGTAGCTAAGCTGATTCTTTCTCTGTTTTAAAAATAGAAAATGCTGGAGCAGTCCTTCCCTTCCCCCACTCTGTAGTCCCTAGTCCAAGCTAGTAAATGTTACTGAATGGATTTCAGTGTTGTAGCCATTCTACAGTAAGTACAGCAAGATCCTTTGTGGAAAAGAGAAAGGAGGAAAAAAGGTGGTAGAAATCATTTGTGGATGTTCGTCAGACCAGAGTACCTGCACCAATGACAGACAGGCTTTCCTCGAGAAACAAATCATGACAACAAACACCGCTGTTCAGAGGAGCCAGGATCTCCCCAAAAGACGCCTAGAAAGTGTAGGGGAGTGTCCTGCAAAACGGAAAGCTAGCTGGGGTATTCTGACCAGCCAAGGTTTGTATAGCAGCCATTTCAGAAACCGGCTTCTGAAATATGCTAAGCTGACCCAATTTATGATGGTTTAGCTATAAAACTGATTTTTGGTTTTTTAGGTTTTTGGTTTTTTTCTTTTCTAGCTGTAATGCAAATGCATGCTTTTGTTAGTGGCACTTTATTGTCTTGCATGGGTTAACACAAGGGTGCTGAGGCTATTTTCGTTCTTTCTGCTCTCTTATCAGCTGATCAAAAATACCATTTCTTGTTTATCTGCCCTGTTTGTTTTATGCAAGTATTTAAGGCTTGACTTACCCTGACTTTTGCTGTCCTGTCATGAGGTAACTGGATACTGAAGGTTAATTGTTTACTATGGGGAACCAGGGAATGAAAGGAGGGGGAGGACTAAACTTTACATATAACTTTATGTGCAAAGAGCCTATAGATAGCTGAAATAGGAGGCAATAGAGGAACACAGGTGACAGAATTATTGTCCTGTACTGAGATACTAAGGACAAGGATATAATTGTAAGGCTTTACATACAGAAGTACCTAGGAGGTATTTAAGTTGCTGAACACTGACATTTTCAGCAATGAGGAATAAACTCTGTTAGAACTGTTTAGGACTCCTATTGCCTGTGCCATGTTTTCCTGTATTTTTTTTTTGTAGTCCAAGTGTGTAAAAGGGAGCTTTGAATAATTGCAAGAGTCTTAAGAGGAATTTTTCTGAAATAGTGAACATAATTCCATTTAATATTGATGATATCATAAGGTTTGGAGTGAAACAAAAAAAAGAAATTAAGGAAGTCAAGCTTGAAATTCACGATAATATGATATAAAATAAAAAACTGGAAATGTTAAAATCGTCAATGAAAGGAGTAGACAGGAGTGAGTTCATATGTTGTGCATAAAGGAACTGTGACTTTACTATGTAAAATATGTTAGGGAAATCAGAGTTATTCTTAAAATACATTTGATTATTTCCAGTATTGACAGTTTTAGAACTAAGCAATATTCAAGAATTTAAGCACCAGTTTCCCTTATCTTCCAAGTAACCATTTGAATGCAATGAGACCATATGATTGCATTTATTCATCAGTTTTAATATGCAGAGCATCTTTTGCCCTCATGTTTCACTGTTTGGGCTAAGATTTCCTGACCTAAAGAAACTTTTATTTATGGTCATTTAGCTTGTTAGATCAGTAGTTTCTGAAAAAACTTGGACAGTATCCCTTAGCTGAAAAGAAATTTCACAAGAGTTTGTCAGTGTTAATACTAGCCTCTCCATTGTATGGTTGAAGGTTAGGCTGTCTTGCTTCTCTTGCAAAGAAATAGCCACAATTAGACTAGTTTTTAAATTCTCAGAATCTAAGTAAAATATGGAAACTAAAATTTTCTGAAGAATCCATCTTAACAGGGTCTAGCTACTTAGAGCCTCTTTGTGATTGCCATGCTGGAAATATACATTTATTGATAGACATCCTGGAATACTGAAAGACTTCTGTTGCACTTAAGGCTTCTGATTGTTGCAGTGCACTTGAATAACAAGTATATGTTTTATCAAGTCTGAAGGATGCTTTTTTTCCTTCCTCCCTATTTCATCCATGGAGGTACCCAAACCTGGCTTGGATACCAAGCCAGGCACCCTTGCAGAGCAAAGGAAGAGAAAGTTATACTGCAATGCAGTCTGTAATTGAATAGGCAGATTGGAAAATGGACTGGAAATGATGCAGAGGGTGGAATATACTATAAGATTGGACAGAAGGGTGAAAGGATAGAGTCAAAATGGGAAAAGGCCTTCAGCCTACTGGCTTGAGGGGCCACGACTCCAAAATCTCGTGGATGTGGCAAAAATCACACATAGATTTGCTGCACGATTGCTTGCTCTTTATAAGACTTGGGATTATGTCCTGGGCTGCATTCACTCTCAGGCAGGCTGGGAAAGTACAGAGGATTCTCAGCACAGTTTGGGAAAAATGGTTTGTACTCTGAGACTGTGTTTGAGGAGCAAAATTATTCCAGACTTTAATCTTCAGAGTCTGAACTCAGCTCAGAATGTCCGTATGCGTTTTCTGTCACTTTCTAATCAGGGATGGGACTGAAAAACCCTTACTTTGTTTTAGTGACTTGTCCAAGGAAAAAATAGCAGCCAAAGAATATTGCCAGCTGCTCTTCCTACTCAAGTCATATCTGATGTGGATCTAATAGATTACTGAATTTGGAGATTTATGTGATTTTACATCTTGGCATTCTAGCTAGGGCACACAGACTTTGCAAACTACTTTAGGTTAGAAAAATATGCAGAGAGCTGTTGATGCTTCAGGAAGATGGAAAAAACAACCTGTGCACGAGCAATGGTCGTGGAGCTGTGACTGTGCTTTCATGTGACACGAGGAGGGGCCTGACACACTCCTTCCCTCATGTGCCAGGCCAAGCCAGAGCCAGCAGCCACTGCTGCTGCTGCTACCATTGTCATTGCCATCATCTTTACATAGCATAATGTTTCTTCTGTTGGGAACCAGGCAAGCTGTGTTTGGAAATTGCTGCTCTGTTATTCTGGGCTTTTTTATAGAGTTAAGTGGCTCATGTTTCTGTGGGAAAAGTATGCTAAAGTGCAACGCCAAACACCCAAAATGTGCCATGCCGATTTGACCATTCAGTGCATTATACCCCAGTATTTCACAGCACAGTCACATGCTGTGCTCTGCCACAAAGCCCCAGCCTCCTTAGCTGTGCACCATGAATGATGTTCTGAGCATGCATTAGTTTTATACTCAGAAAAAACATACCCTATGTTTTTCTGTTTGGTGCAAAGGTTAGAGGGCATGCGGTGAATGGTAGGGAGAAAGGGTTAAGATTTTAATGCCCCTAAAAGTAAATTCCATTCTTGTCTTTGCTTTAGAACCTATGTGTTTTTAAGACCAATTATCTGATGTATAAGCTTTTTGGCTGATCATGGTTATTATTATCTAAAGCTGAAATTTCAGAAGCTCAGAGCTCTCATAGCCATAATTAAACTGTGCTTTTAGTGTGCACTGTAATATTGAAGAACTCAGAAAAAAATAAGCTGTTAGAATGATTTTATAACTCAAGCATCGAAACTCTGTCTTTTAGTTCCTTAGTTATAAAATAGCCTGAATGGATGATGTTCTGATATAGGTTCAGCAGGGGAGTTGAAGTATTCTTTTATTATTGAGACAGTATCATGAAAAAGGCAGGAGAAAATGAACAGTGTTACAGTGAGTTTATCATTTGGATGACATGTCTTAAAGAGATCCTGCTAGTTATGGAGATGAAAAGAATTTTGAATACTAACTCATTCACTGAATGCAATGCTGGAATGGCAAAACTAATGTGTAGTCATGTGGTGTGGGTGCATTAGAGACAGAAATGTGTGGGAAAGTAAATTTGCTTTGTATGGTTTTTAGGAGTAGGAAATTATTAGCATTTACACTTGGAACGAAGCCCTCATATTGTAAAAGTCTACATTATGATAAATATTGGAAAGTATACTGGTTTGAACCAATCAAGTTTTCATTGTTTGTATGCATATATATATATATGCACACACACACATTTAATTATGTAGTTATATAGTTAGAGAATTTTCAGATTATTTGAAATATTGAAATGACATATGTAAATGCCACTTGAATGACATCTTCTCTTTCAGAATTATTTTAATAATCTGTAGCCCAAATTCTGATTCTCATCAGTTCTGAGTTCTTCAGTGCTGACTGTTTAAACTCCATTTATTTAAAAAAAAGTGGCTTCTGTTTTTCTGGTCATATCTAATCATGGTAGTTAAGCATCATAGATATATTTCTTAAAGTTTAAATCCTTCATTGAAGATGTTTTCAATAGTTTTCAACATCAAATATCAATTAATCAATTAAGTAGTTGACATGTTTCTTTATCCTACAAGGGATTTAGACAAGTGAGTAATTTTATAGTGCCACAGTAAAAATCTGTTAGAACCCAATTAGATATACAAAATATCAGACACTTTCAGCAACTGGGTGATTCTTTCTGTTTCTTTCAGCAACAGAAGTGATTCTGTTGATCTTGGGACTGATGATGCAGGGCTTTTCTCTAGTTATTGGTCCTGTCTGTTGCTTCAGTTGCCAAAAGCTGAAGCGCTCAGAATGCGTCTTAAGAAATAAAAGGTAACAGTGCTTCTCTTAATACATAGCATTTGTTGGTTTTGCAAAAATAAATATTAGCTACAATGCTTTCCAAATACTCAGTGTTTCTCATGTCCCAGATGAAATGAGCTGTGTCAGGCTTCCATTTTCAGTTCTTCTTTGATGATAGTTCTTCTTCTGACAACTGGGACTCCCATCTATTTACCCATACAGCTGTAATTTTTTCAGGTGCTGAGCTCTGGTATAAATACTCTCCCAATTAAGTCAGTGAGAAGAACTTCGTTTATTGCAGTCATCCTTTTGAAAATCTAACCTTTAATGTACTTTTTATACTGAGTTGAGGGTTGTTTTGTTGGTGTTTTGGGTTTTTTTTGGAGACTCCACAAATTTTTAGAAATAAATGCAAAAGGAATGACATGGCTGGAGGTAAAGACTGTTGCGAAAATATTTTTACTTAGTATTTTACTAGTATGATTATAATTGTAGGAATGACTTATAGATAATTGCAGGTAGATGTACAGGAGTGAAGTCTGTAGAGAAATGTGAGGAAAAGAATATTAATGACTTAGAAATGAATCAAAGTCAGAATTGCAAATCCCTATTTTTGGACATTTTCACTGCTGAGAATAGCTATCAATGCCCCAATTCAACGACCAAAGAATGTTTTAGAATATAATTGAAGGAATAGTGAACTACTTAAAGAAAAACACAGTTCAGGTATAGCTCAAGAGCATTTGAAACATGTTCAAGATATCTTTGCTTTTCTTTTCTAGATGTATTATGAGTAAGTAATAAAATTTCATAGGGATGTTTGTCAGTGCTTCCCTAAAAATCTATGTACTGATACTGATTTTTGAAGACACAAAACTGTATGTCTTTGCACGAGGTTAAAAAAGAAGAAGTTTTTCCTGCAGTTTATTCATGTCAAGGTTCTCTTGATTTCAGTCTTTTGTGTTGAAATTCCAGTTAATCTGTCTTGGAAAGCGAATGCACAGATACTGGCCCTTTGAGAAGTTGTTATGTTAAAGACAGAAACGTGAAAAACTGACAAAAAAGGGTAACAGTCCTTTACCATAAGAAACTGATTACTTGTACACACTCATATATTCAAAACTGTGTTTACTGAAGGCTGAAAGTTCATATTACAGGGAGCTGCTGATCTCCCAAACATTGCCAGAGTGTTTTAAGAACAGGTCCAACTAGCAAGAGCAGATTTTTTTGGTTTTTATTATTATTATTTTAATTTTTTTTTATTTTCCAGATTGAAAGAAATGAGTAGGATTTATAATTGCAATTGGCTGGAAGTGCCATGGGGAGATGGAGATTTAGGTATTGTATAATAATTTGTAATTTTTTTTTAACTTCACCTGTCAATGCAGTGAATATATTTATTCTTCCTTGTTGATGCTTACAAAGCAATGATGCTTTGTAATAGTTTGCCCTTCTGGTAAACTATAGATCAGAGAATGTGGAACTAATGTGGCTTCTGTAAATAGTTAGAGATACTTCATATTCAGCATTGTCAGAGGCAGGAGGGAATTAATGCATTATCAATTTTGAAATAGACTATTTTTGCTAATGCTGCTATTACAAACACAATGAATAAAAGTGTTTGTATTTTTGCTAATGGATTCTAACTGAGAGACATTGTAATTAGTAGATTGGCAGAAGGCAGTAATCTAGGCAAAGAATTTAAGAACGCCTTGGAATGTGAATTTTCTTTTTCCAAACTTGGCCAGCACAAAATATTCTGCAAATTTTGATTTTAGATTTTATTTGTAGTAGAGATGATACAAGTATTTTGTGTGTTATGGATTTATCAGAAGCAGCTGGCTGCTGAATGTCTCTGCCTGAAGATGGGGATATAAGGTGGGTCTAGGTGCAAACCAGAGCTTATAACAGGATCTGGCATCATTCGATTATCAAATGTCACTGGAGTAATCAATAGACATTCTTCTGATCAGTCCAAGATGGAAGGAGGTGAAGGAAATAGAGGTGGAAAATTGTTGCTTTCAGATCCTACCTGCATCTTTGTTGTGTTCATACATGGCTAAAAAATGTCTGAAATGTAACTGTATTGAATGGGCATACAAGCTTGATAACTCTTACGATTTTATAAGATGTTTTTACATATAATCAGTTAAGTTTCTTTTTTTTCTTTTTTCTTTCCATGGAGTAGGATAAACTGTAGAGAAAGAGATGTTCTCATCTATAGAGACAGCGTGACAAAATAACCAAAAGCAACCTGTAGATACAGATGTAAATCTGAGGAATTTTTTGCAGCAGCCAGCAGGAGAACTTAATGGATCTAATTTATTTGAATTAGAACAGCTGGAATGCTCATTCAGATACTGCTGCAGAAGAAGAAAAACTTTGATCGAAATACTCATAGTGATTACACATATCCAAACCACAGTACAATGAATCTCTCTGAGCTTATTGATATGACAAAGAAAATACTGATGACTTGTCAAAATTGAGTCACTTGAAGGTTTCTGAGCTCAAGGTTTTTTAATGTATAATAGCCCCTATAATCCCAATCACTTTGTGTGGGGGGTTTTCAGAGTTGTTTTTGCTTGGTTTTTTTGTGTGTTTTTTTGTTTGTTTGTTTGGCTTGGTTTTTTGTTTTGGTTTTTTTCAGTATGGTTTGGTTTGGTTTGGTTTTGATTTTGTTTTTTTACTTCGAGTATCAATAAGAATTTCAAAACACTACATTAAATAAACCTGAAGTAAAAAGTACAGGGAATAATGTGTGTGTATTTATAAGTACATGCACACACAGATGACCAGAGCTTAGTGCAAGTAATTCTGTCAGAGGATTGGAAAGTGGATCTTGCCAATAGTCCATCTACTGCCGTAGGTGAAAGAGTTCAAAGAGCTTGACACATAAAGGATACCCTGACACGATAGAAATCTCACTACATTTTTAAAATCAGGTTTATAAAGCCTTACTGTCAAATTTTTAAACTTCTGTGATCAGCTTTATGTAATCTTATGATAATTTAAATAATCATCTTTGCTCTTGTTTTGCCAAGTTTTTGATCCCAGTAGTATTCAGAAGTGCTGAGTCACAACGTGCACTATGTTCTCCAAGATGCAGTCATATGTCTGTGTAAATTTTAGTCTCATTCAGTAACACCAGTAGGAACATGGAGGTTTTTATCTATATTTTCCTATTGTGCACTATTTCATATGTTTTTTACTAAGCCCTGATTTCTTTTCCGGTTGAATAGCCTTAATCTTTTTGTCATTCTTGATGTGATTTGAGGGGGTTTGTTTATAGTAAACAAAAGTGTACTTTATGAAGCAGGCTAGTGGACAGAAGGAGTCCAATAGGAAACAGACACAGGGTCTATTTCTGGGGTGTAGTTATCTTAGAGCTTGGGCTGGTGACTGCCAGTGATTGAGCAACAGCCTTTGCATTTCAGATTCATTGCATTGGCAGTGAGTGCAGTGGCTGGCTCTGTAGGCAGCCCCTGTCCATGGCAGAGACAAACCTGCACGCCTGGAAGAGTCATCTGCCAGTGTTACCAATTCCTCATTCCAGGTTAATTCTCTCCACGTTTCTTCAGGAATTTTCGGCAGCTTGATATAATTCACACAAGTGATTGTATTAGTATTTTACAGTTCTAGTGATTTTGTTCTTAGAGCATAAATACTGCTAATTCATAGTACATTTTGAAGATGTTTCTTCCTTGCACAGCCTCTCAAAACTGTATTTTCAACATTCCTGCCATAAATCGGTATCAGCTCTGCCTGCAACCTTGGCACACTGGCCAGAGTGCAGTCTTGTAGAGGAAAGGTCAGGTCCTTCAGCAAGAGCTTCAGGATGTCTCTGGAAGCTGGGCTGGGAGTCCTGGAGGGTTATTTGTGTGAATGCAGGGTTGTTGTTGGGTTACTATTTTTTTTCACCTTTCTCTCTTTTGCGGGGGATAAATAAATGAAAATAAAGGCCAAACCTTTACAGTAAACATATCTAATTTTTTTAAAGCCTAATAGTTTATGGAATGAGAACTTAGAGTTTATATCTTATTTCTACTATAGCATTTTTTTTTACTGTGATTTTCATTGTATTTCTCTCCTTGCACTTGTGTAGTAGCTTCAAATTAATCTCACCATACATAAAGATTCCCACATTGCTTTTCATATACACCAGCTTCTTTGTGACTTCTTCAGGCAGCTTTACGTCTGGTTTAAGTTCAAATAATGCCTGTATTCCAGCTACAAAGTTTTATTATGTGTATTAAAAATGAACAATGCAAAAATAGAAGTAGAATATGGTAATTAATGAATTTATTAAATCAGATTACTGATATCAATATCTCAATATTTTGTTCTGTGGACTGCATAATGATTTATTAGAGATGTTTAAAATTAACAATAGAGCACTTTTTTACTGTTTAGAAACCGATCATTTGAGTTTCTAAAGTGGAAAAATTAATTTCTTAGGATACTTGACTTCATTCTGTGCATCATATTTTCTGCTTTCCTCTGTGCAATCCAAACACTTTCTAATTCATATGGTTTATTCAATAAATGTTGTTATTATATAGGTTCTTGGGCAGATCGCTCACCTCTGCATGAGGCCGCCAGTCAAGGACGTCTTCTTTCTCTAAAGACTTTATTGTCACAGGTGAAGGCTCTGTTTTTACAATTGCTTTCATTTTTAATGTTATTTAATTTCTCAGCATAGATTATTAATGCAGATTTAGTATGCTTTGCTTTGTTTTTTTCAATTGAATTTTTCAGAATAATACATATTTAGGAATTTTTCATATTATATGATATAAGCTAGTATTTAAAATATTTCCTCTGTATGTTTTAATCTCCATATCCCCCCACCTCCCAAAAAAAAAAAAAAGAACAAAAATTGTATCTTGTATCTAAATTTATGTCAGTCTTCCCCTCTTGCATGGTATAAATCTATATAGTTTCACTGCTTTAAGCCTTTGGGTAAATAGAGCTAGTCAGGAAGATACTAGTTAACAGGAAAAATCACTGAAAGATTCTGGGTTTTGCGTTGTTATTTAAAAACAATTGCTAATATAAAAGGGGTAGACTGTAAATGCTAAATTTTAATTTTACAATATTGTCCTATTAGCTATTTCAATATTGAAAAAATATACTATAGAATACATTTGATGGAAGCAAGTAGATAAAATTGTTAGTTCTTAAGAATCAAACGCCATCTCCTGCAAAACATTTAGAGGGCTTGGTGATTTTATCAATCCAGTAAGTGTTTTCTTTGCTAAAATTCATAGCTTTGGATATTTCAGACTTTAAGTCAGAGGATGGTAGAATCATAGCAGAGTTTAGACTCAGGTCTTGATGGGGTTTTAAAGATCACCACAGATGGAGATGCACCACCCTTTCCCTCATCTGTTTCAGGGTTTCACTGTCTCCCAGTTAAATTTTTTTTCACATAGCTACTTGGAATTTGCCATGTTCTGACTTGGGTCTGTTGCCTTTTGCCCTGTCACTGTGCATGTAAACAGTCTGCATATTTTTGATCAAAAACAAATGCTCACTGAGGATTAATTTATTGCAAGTTGAGTTTTAAGCCTATTTAGAGTATTGTAAACTATTCATTTGAACAGTAGTGTAAAGAAATAACTCTTAATAGGTTTTGTATGAGCTTTAAATACCATTCACATCTATTTTAGGGGTACAATGTAGACACACTAACAATTGACCAAGTGACTCCACTCCATGAAGCCTGCCTGGGAGACCATGTAGGATGTGCAAGAATCCTCCTTGAAGCTGGAGCAAATGTAAGGCTTTGGTTTTGTTTTCTTTTATATGAAGTCCAGTTCTAACCTTGGCTTAACTGAGAAGGATATGTTCCTTGACTTTAATGTAACTGGTCTCTACTTACCCTATTGGCTGTGTTCATCTCATGTAATTACAGCTGCCATCTGAATGCTAGCAAATCACTGATGGGCAGCCTGAGACAGTAATAACTTGGAGTGAATGTTAGCAGTATTCATTATATTTCTCTTCAAAAATATGGAATGTGTTCCTCTACTTTACTGGGTTTCCCTTGCTTTGAGTGGCTTTCAGGAGACTGTTCTTTTAATCTTCAGAATGTCTGCTGTCACACTGTACCTGTGTGCTATTAAAATTCTTTGGTATGAGTAGAAAAAAAACTAGTCTCTTCATAGGCTGTCTTATCTTTTATCCCAAAATGAATGTGGGACTTTACAGATCACTTTCAGTGCAATGTCTGCTGACATCAGAGTTCAAGTGCATAGCTTCCCAGGTCCCTGATCTTTGTAATGGAAATATTTATTGTTCTTAAAATTCAGTTTTCAGAACTATGTGGAATATGTCTGTGTTATAGAAAAAGAAAAAAGATACATAGATATTTCCAAAACCAATTTCTCCCTACTTCAGCCAGCACAAGGATTCTAAAGATACAAAACTATAAGAAAAAAAATTCATTTTCCCACCTGGTTTACTTTTAGTATTTTTAATTGTTTTGTGAGTTTGGGGGGTGCGTGAAAGAAGATAGGCCAGAGTCCTGGAAGGAGCCTTCTCCTCATAGCTGTGTTCCTTCCTTTAGTATTATTAGCCCTCACAAAGTTGCCTACTTTGTCTCTTTACTCTCTCACACTGCAAATATTCAGTTGAAGAGAGAGATGGTGAGGCTGGTATTAAAACAGTGAGCCTATGCTATTAGCTTTGTTTCCATCCCGTGAAATATCACTTGAACCTGGAGACTAAAACAACAGAAGAAAATGGCAAATAATCCTCAATTCCTGCCAGAGCTGTGGGGAGAAGATCGCTTTATCCCATTAGTACGCAAAGTGTAAATTTTCTGTATCAGTGAAACAAGCTCAGTGCAATGACTTGAAAATTATTTACTGTCAATATATGCTCTTTAGTATTCCAGGTGTATTTATCCAACACAGTTTAACAAGAATAATAGTAAACTAATTCCAACTGAGAAGCATGGTAAGAGGAAGACAATTTCACAGGGACTGGTCAGTTAACTTGTTATTTTAATGAGTGGTTTGTTTTTTTTTTTTTGTATTTTATGCAATTTCTAACTATTTCCTGTTTAAAGATCTACCTTTCTTTCAATTCTTTTTGTAAATAGATTTTATATATTCTAGGTAAATGCTACAACAATTGATGGAGTGACTCCTTTATTTAATGCCTGTTCGAGAGGCAGTGCAGCATGTGCTGAGCTGCTGTTACAGTATGGTGCCAAAGCTCAGTGGGAGTCCTGTCTGCCATCACCAACACATGAAGCAGCCAGCAGAGGTAAGAAATTAGCTCCTCAATAAACATGGAGCAGCTGAGCAATGTCTCAGTAAGAGGGTTAAGAAATATGTGTGGTTTTGTCCATGAGACAGTGTACTGAACTCGAGCAAACTGTCATGTTTTGTACTGACAGGTCACAGTGAGTGTCTGGAGGTACTGATATCCTGGGGTATAGATGTTGACCAAGATCTTCCTCATTTAGGAACACCTCTGTATGTAGCTTGTGTTTCACAGCAGATCCATTGTATTCGAAAGCTTCTTTATGCAGGTATGTCATGATTTAAATAAAAATATTACTGCTCTGTAAAACAAGCATATTGTACTCGCCTTGGAAGTCAGCTGTGCTCAGCCAATTGAACTGGAACCCTTGCTTGCAGGGTTCTACTTCAAAGTTTATGCTGAGTCATGTTTTCTTATAACTTACTGTATCTTTTATTTCTTGGTGCCATAGTAAGCATAAGAGGAAAAAAGGAAGCAAGACCAGAAAGAATGAATGTTCAAAATTTTCAGCACATAGTGCAGCTTTATAGATATAATTTTCTGTAGGAAAAACAAGAGTAAAAGATAAGCTTTGAGAAATTTTATATAGTAATCATTGAGATTTCAGTCAAACTATTTTAGCAATGAAGTGCCACTTGCTTTCATTCTTCAGCAAGTTCTGGTTGAGGCATAGAGGCATAGACGCATAGAGGCTGAGTTGCAGAGGGAAGAGGTGAGGTAAAAGACATCTGATCCTAAAATTCAGATTATTTATTTAATTAATGAGTAAGAGATGTTGAAGGCTGGCTCTGTTTCAGCACAAGTTCAGGGACACAACTGGCATAGCTCAAAGCCAATTTGCTGTGTTTTGGGTATTTACATACAGTGCTTTTGCATCCTGCAAAAAAAGGAATTAAAATGTATATATGAATAATTCAGCCTTGCTATCATTGCACCAGAATAGTTTTTGTAGTTGATCGCATGCTATATTTAAAACTTAAAAAAGCAGTTAAAGTGTTTCTCATTGAGTCCATCTCCTTGGATGATTAATTATCCTATGTCATGATTTTTTATATTTAAGAAAAGCAAAAGTATAATTACTGTATTTTGGGATTCAAATACTATCATACAGAAAAAACAGTAACAGAAGGGTATATTCTACATTTGTTGGTGCCCTGAAGTAGAAAAGGGTATGTAAATTGAGAATATAAGTAACTACTTACGTAAATTAAATTTTTTCATGTTTTATCAGTTTGTGAGAATGTATTAGAAATTGAACAGCAGATAGACAATGAAATAAGCAAGAGAATGCAGAAGCATGCTCAAATTGTTAATATTAAGAACAGTGAATTATTCACATTTCAGATCCAATTGTTAGATCTGTGACATTATTATTTTACTCAAATAAACATTTAAAACACAAAAAGTGTTGATTCAGGGAGTAAAGTTGATACAGAAGGCAATTTTTGGTCTCACAAGGTCAGTAAGAAGTCTGAAGCAGGCTGGGTTTTAGAACCAACAGCTCCCCTGTAAGGGAGATTCTTTCCATACTAGCTAGTTTAGTTTAACTTTTGTATGGATTTTTTTTATGAATATGAATGCATTATTGCAAATTAGTTTAGTCCATTTTAATTTAAAACATGTTAACAATTACCTATTGTAAAAGTGTAATAATTAGAACCCATGGACTAGGAGAATTAATGGTTTGGGGTTTTTCCCTATTAGCTTTCTTGACTGTGTATCTCACCTTAATTAAAATTAAAACTAATTTATATATTAATAAATAAAGGTTGGATGGGATGGGAGTCTATTTCAAACCCTTTGCCAGCTTCAACATGTGAAAAATTGTAAGGCGTCCAAGATTCTTTCTTGAGTTTGTGTACTCACAAAAATATACATACTTGTATATTCAGTTTAGTGATTTTTGTTTTTAAGACTTAAATAAGGAAAGTATGTTTTTTATGTAGTGCAAATTTTATTAAATGTGTCCAAAAAGTGTTTTTTTATGATTAGGCAACAGTGATGCTCATGTTACCTGATTGGTACCTGATACTTTCTATTTGGTTGCACTTGGATAATAAAACCTAGGATAAAAAACCAAAACCCAAACAAAACACTAATGTGATTAGTTACAGTTCTGTGCAATAAAATAATAAAGTGGCTAAATGCACTGGGGCATTCCAGGCCAGTGGTGGTTTTTGTTTGTCTTTTATCCATGTCTTTCTTACTCAATGGCAAATTCAATTGATCTCTTCTAATGTGCATCTACCCACCAGGTGCCAATGTGCAGAAAGGAAAGCATTTGCAAACTCCACTCCATGCTGCTGCCCAGCATTCTAGCACAGAGATTGTAAACTTACTCCTTGAATTTGGGGCAGACATAAATGCCAAAAATTCAGATTTTGAGAGGCCTGTTGATTTAGCTGCTCCAAGCAGTTTAGTGGAGAGACTGCTGCTCTTCCACGAAGGTAAGTTTTACATGTTTATACTTGAAACTGCATTGTATTATTAAAAAAACCAACCCCACCTAGAATAACCCCCAACTTAACAGTCCAAACAACCCATGTTATAGAAGGTAACACTGTGCTGTATGAAATGAATAAATGAGCATTCAGGTAATTTCCCTTCTAACTATACTCAGTAATATTTAGCCTCAGGCCAGAGCCCATTGACCAAGCAGCATGAGAATTTATACAAGCTGAAAAAGTATCGTCATATGTTTATTGGGTTTTACTTAAGTAGACATTAAAGCTACATTTTTATTGGTTTTTACAGACCTTGTTAAAAAGAAACAGAGTATTTAAATTTCAGGTTAAAAATATATTTCATTTTGGTCAGCTGTCATAATATCTTTAAATATGTATTTTATATGCATATAAAGCAAGTTATTTTGATTGTGGGCAAAAAACATAAGTTTAATTTTCTAAATTTTCTTTAAAAATTTTAAAAAACTGAGAAACAGGAGACTAAAGAGTCTATAGTTCCTGAAATCTCTTAAAGGTCTATCTGCTTTGGAGAGAGAGAATATTCCAAAGGGAACTGGACTTGTTCAGACTGAACTATGTATAATGGAAAAATAAGGCACAAGAGAATTAAACTATTTCAATAACCATGGGCATCTCTTTAGAGGTGAACTGAAAAGTAACACTGATTCATGTTTTCCTCCAAAAAAACCACTCTGTAGTCTGACTACTACTAACAAAACCCCTCTAAAAACGGTATGTTTTCACAAATTTACCAAGACTAGTAGTGTTTTTAAAAAGTTAGAGCAAAGAAAAAAATTACATGGCATGAAACAGATATAGGTTTATTTTCCAGAGAAAATAGCATTTGGAAGGATTGGGGGCGGGGGGGGTGGCAGAGTGATAAAGACACTATGATTAACTACTAAGACCACTAAATGGTCCAGGATCTTGGGGTACTTTGCCTGCTTATTCTTGTTGCAGTGATGCGTTTGTAGTGCAGCTGGTAGTGCTGTAGCAGGTATGTAACCTGTGCTGTGAATAAAAAAACCCAAAATGACAAGTCTGCAGTTTTTAAAGTTATTGACATCAGATATTTTTTGGGAGCTAGTTTTTCATTTAAAAAAGTGGGCCTTGTCTTGCTTTCTTTAGTATTTCCCTAACTATTATTTAGGCTTAAGCAGCCCCAGTCTTTATCTTTGAGGGCAGAAAGGCAATGAAGGAAAGGGAATGAAGAAAAAAGTCAAATTTGCAAAATGTTAACTTTTTTTGTTTTTTTTTTTTTGAGAAATCCCATTATTGTGCAAGACTGTTGTAAAACAAAGTGCTGGCTTTTATAGTTGTACAATTAAATTCCTTTCTTTATTGTTTGCAGCCACACCATCTTCTCTTTGTCAGCTCTGCCGACTATGTATCCGAAATTACATAGGAAGAGCTAGACTGCATCTTGTTCCACAACTCCAGTTGCCAACAATACTTAAGAATTTCTTACAGTACAGATAACATAGTAATTAATTGTTAGAAACTTAAATATAGCAAGAACATTTTTTTCTCTGTTTATTGTATGTTTTATCTAAAGAACTGCTGGGCGGGATAAAAAAGCCTTTTGCATATTGCTTACAAAAATTGAATCTTTGACACCTGGTGTTGGTAAGGTAATAGTAATTGGGAGCCATTCAGCAGCTAGTGCCAAGGTGCTAATCCAGCTGAATTGAATAAGTGTGCTGATACTCTGGGACATGATTGTATAACTTTATCTTAACCCTTTATAGCTTTAGTGCTGTTAACTTTGTGTTTATGTTTTTAAAATCTGTTTGACACACCTGAACCACAAAGAGTTTCTTCATTATTATTTGTTAAGTTTGTCCATTTGGAGTCAATATTTTATGTATTTTCAAATTTCTGTTGTTCATGTACCTAAAAATACTTGGTGATGGGTGCACTATATGCATTGATAAAAATAAACAATTAGACGTCAGTTCTTTTTCTTTTTCTTTATATAGTAATGTCATTAATCATAGTGAGAAACTTCCTTTACTCTTCTTCACTGCCTGTGCTGTGAATTGTAATTAAACTGATGTGAACATAACCTCAATTTTTTAAAGAATTCTGTTTATTGGTACAATTAGTAACTTATTTCTCAAAAGCCTTAATGTGGAGATACTTTTGCTATCCTTTTATAAACAGAATTACATGGGCACTTCCCTTATCTTTTCATAACAATACTGTATCACAAGCATTTAATGGGCATATTAAATAATTATTTGCCTCAGAAAAAGGCATATTTTAATGTGTAGTGTCTGTGAGGTTTCTGAATGCATATAGTGGAGATGTGGATACTCAATCTTCAAGCTCGAGTTCAGGAGGTTAATACAAGGTTTCAAAAATGTCAGTTTTCTGTATCAAGATGGGTACAGCTCATGAAAGGACATTACTTCTCTTCCTATTTTGAAAACATCTACCCAGCTCCAAAAATCCTATTGCAAATTCCCAGAATACTCCAGCAGGCATTTCTGTGAAAAGATACTGTTCAACTCTAGACAAAGACGGAATGGTGACACCTCCAAGAGACATTAGAAAACCCTAAGGCTTTGCTTATGCCCTTGAATTTTTGATGATGGTGATCTGAAAAGATGAAAATGCAGCATCTGTTCATTTGGTGTTCCTTTGAGAACAGATTACCTTTCTCAGTGACTGATACTCAGTTCCTGCAAAACAAAGCAAGGGACATCTGAAAACTTGTCATTTGCCCTTGGTGATTCACCCTCTTCCATTCCTTTTCAGTGACTCCTTTCAGTATTTATGTTTCTACTGGAAAGAGGATAAGTGAGGAACTAACTATAGAGGAAGCTTTCACAAAGAGGAATGCTTACTCAGTTGCTAAATTATATGCTCCTAATAAAAAGTGTAGCTGTCTTGACACTGTTAAATAACCCTAATTTGCTTCTGTTCCCTGGAAAAACTCTAGTTAGGGGGCTTTTCTGGAGTCCTTGTAAAGTAAAGTCAAATGCAAATATAAGGAGCTGCTTAGGAGTCCATCATATCCTGAGTCTGTACTGGGGTGAGTGTAGTGGTTTTTGTTTTCATCCAGAAAGCAGCAATTTGTGTTTTTAGGTACAACACCATTACTGTGTATTACTCTAAAAAACAAGCTAACTTTGAACTCCCGAGCCAACCAGAGCACTGTTGAACTTTTCCACGTAGAATGAGCTCCTTTGGAACCTCCCCTTCAGGCGTACACATCGCTTTTCAAGTTTGATTCAGACAAAGTGGCAAAAAAGCTCTCGTGTTCTATACACCCATATCAGTTTGGAGCAAACATGGCTGTTCTGCAAAACACCTGTTCAGAACACAACTAGATAATGTTAAAAGTTTTGCTGAGAGTCACACCAGAGTCCAGGCCATCTCATTGCAAATAGGTGTGTTCATGCTCTTGTGGCATTTGCAACATCTGTTCTCACCATTCCCCCTGATCCCTGCCACCATCCAAAGAGCAAACAAGACCATCTTTGTATTTTACAGGTATTTGGTACTATTTATTTTTAATTATACAGAATAGGGGGCTAGTCAGAAGAAACTAGCTTGTGGTAATACCATTATTTTGTTCTCAGGCAAGAAGCACTTTTCAACATAACTTCCCTCTTTTGCCAACAGATAATTATGTGACAGTTGAGTTCATTTTAGCAAGCTGAGCCGAGTTGGATGGGACATTGCTTCTGTTACTACGTGACAGGGACAAACAAAATAGGGAATGGATGTGGTTGGCCTGGCAGGACTATGCACTGGGACAAGTCTCTGGCAGATCAGAGCATGCTACTGCCACATACCAAAAACAGAGCAATGAAATACCTGGTGTTAGTGCTTGGTAAAATCCCTTCCAAAAATGATCCCTTGTTTAGCCGGAAATGAAAGGAAACAGGTTTTTTACTGTAGTTATGCTGTGAGGGCCCTATTCCAATGTGGCTCTGATAGGTTGAATTCTTAGTATGAAATAAATGTTAAGTAATGTATTAAACTATTAGGAACCAGGATCTGAAGCAAACATTGACCCAGGTCAGAGCACTATTAAAGACTATTACAATAAAGCTCTTTTTAAATGAATTGTCATACCAGTTAAAAAGTGTTCTAAGTCATTTTCAGGAAAAAAAAAGTGTATTATGTCAATTCTG
This sequence comes from Irena cyanogastra, assembly GCA_013397155.1. Lineage (NCBI taxonomy): Eukaryota > Metazoa > Chordata > Aves > Passeriformes > Irenidae > Irena > Irena cyanogastra. The sequence continues at coordinate 87,033 of VWZV01010995.1, forward strand.
GAAAAAAATCCAACAGTGAAATCCTTCAGGCTTACTGAAAGTATTCCAGAGACCCACAGGAGGTACCGAACTGGTGGGTGAAAAAGCACATGGAGTACAGGGTTCTCCCTGTGTTTCTCCTGGGGCTGTGGGGCTGCTCAGCTCTGGCCATAGCCAGTGCAGCATTACTGGCCCAGCCTGGCAGGAGCCTTGCGCAGGGTGGAACAAACAGGGCATCATTCCAGCCTACAACATGGGTTTAAAGTGCCAAATCTTCTATCTCAGACTGCAGCTGCCAGTGAAGCTGTCTCTGAAGCTTATAAACATGTCAGTACTGTTGGAAAGATTATTTCCATAGAACAATGGATTTGGTTTCGCAGGGATGTTGAACACAACTGAGATATAATAGTAATTGGAAAGCACTAGCTGTGTTGCTTCATAGGTTTTTTCATTTAAATGGAAATATGACTTTTACAGAGGAGTCAAACAGTCTTTTGAAGACAAAGTATTTTTTAATATTAAGGGGGAGATATCTGTATTTGACTTGCTGTATTAGACAATGAAGCAAACACTCTGAAATTATTTTTGAAAATGATGGACCAGTTGACAGTTGCAACCACAGCTGTAAAGCAGACACAATTACAACCTTTTCTGCGTATTCCCCTCACTCACCACTGTACAAACAACTTCAAGGAAAACGCAACCTCATGTTATTCACAATGACTGTTACCTGATGGATCCCCAATATAAAAATGCCCTTTGACTTAATTTTTGTATTTTAGTAAGGAAAGAATTCTTAACGCTCAGTCTGTAAATTAGAGGGAGCACATTTGCCCAAGATTCCATGCTAAGGCACAATTTATGTGCAACACATTGATGCAGTTATACTACATATTTAAGATATTTTAGCTGTGAAATATTAGTAAAAATCCTTATGATACAGCAGAAGATTTTAAATATAGTAGAATGGCAGTTGAGTCAATGCTTCAGATCCCAATCCTCAGTCATGGGGGCTGCATGTCCAGTTCTTACGTTTGTTCTCCACCTCTTTATCAATAACTTTTAGATACCAGGTTGTACAATTTCTGTGCTAAGAAACAGATAGTCTTTCATTTGACAGAAGCAAGATCAGATACTGGCTGATGGAAAATTCTTTCAAAAACTATGAATTTGAACTTCTGAAACTGAATTCTTCTTCTGCAAGCTCCATGGTGAAAACAAAGGAAAAACATTTTCAAAGAGTACTTGCAGGAAGTAAAAGATTCGGTTCCAGCACCCAAGTACGTACAAAAATGGGGGTTTTAGGGTACAAAACAACTGTGTTCTCCACCCAATATATTCTTACAGCAGAAACCCTGTAATAATACCCTAGAACTTTGCCAGAGGGAAACCTTACAATTTGAAAGAAGGAGGGAAAAAAACAGCCCAGGATTTTCTGTTATTTCTAATCTCCATCCCACCTTTCTAGCATGGTGGCATTGCTATTTCTATAGTGAAATAAGGGCAAGGCTTACCTCTACATTGAGGCTTTTTGATAGGATCTGCTAAATAGAGCCCTGATACAATTTCCAGTTTTACAATAGTTGCTATAGAAATAATTCTGCCAATTTTTAATTGCAACCTCTTTATATTTCATGTAACTATCAGGAATTTAAATAAATTTTAAAATTTATTTTTAAGCAGCAGCAGAAAATGTAAGAACAGATAAAGTAGATTTCTGCTTATGTACCATCAATTAAGCTAATAAAGACTATTGTAACCAAAGCATCTTTTCTACAGGTGAGCAATTCTGATTATAAGAATTATTAATAAGAACAATGAGTATCATATTTTCCTTCTAATTAAAAATTCCATACTATACACAGCTTTAAAGTTTAAATATTTTTTAGTATTCTCTTGCCATAACTGTTCTTCCATTTGAGAGCAGATTGAGTAAATAAAAATATATATGCACAAGTACTTACTTCTGGTCTGTCATATTATATGCATGTTTATAACTAATAAAAAAGTAAAGAGAAAACAAGCATTTTAAATGTACATAGCATAGTTAAATAACTTCAATAAATATGCTGTTTGTTCTATACAAAGCCTCTGTTAAAAAAACCAAAAAAGTTTATAAAGAGTTTTAACCTTCGGTGAAAGTTTAACGGGGAATATTGCCAAATATGACCCTATTAGAAAATAGAATTTTGTAATATAGACAATCTAAATAAATAAATAATAAATAGATAATCTAAACCAAACATAACTGACCTTCTATTTGTACTGCTATTAAAGCACAATAACAAGTGGATGAAAAAACACCTACTCTTTAAATTTTACTTTTGCTATAGAACCCTGTGTGTAAAAATTAATTAAAATTAAAAATGGGGACAGTGTTAAACAGCCCAAATATTCCAGTTGTTCTAAAAACAGGTCGCAGTTGCTGTCAATAAAGTCATTCTATTATTATATATTTGGAAGAGTGTTTATGGGTTTCACAGTTTGTTATCAATATTTTGGTAATATGTAGATAGTTTCTTACTTTACAAAGCATCTATTCACACAGAGTTGACAAAAATAATTGTCTGAAGACAATATTCTTACTAAAAAAAATGGCATGGCTATATATGAAATTAGGACTTTTTCTTTGGATTATCAAATGACTTTTTTCTTTGGATTCTCAACAAACATTTGTATAGAAATCCTTTTGTTCTCATTTTAAAATTTTCAAAGTTCAAGTAATTGACCTTCGGGAGGAATCAACTACCACCTTTCTGTCCTTTGACAATCAAGGTTAAATCAGCATTAACTCCCAGAGTGTTATTTTAAGCGCTATAAAGTACAGAGGAAACACCTCATCAAAATGGGTTAAGCCGTATTCCTGTTCCTAATGGGGAAAAAGGATTCACTTTGGCCCACATCAAAGCGTCATTCAGTGAAACAGCAGATTTTCCATCTTCAAGGAAGAACACAGGACCCTGTAAAGCAAAAATGTTCGGGAAAGGAGAGAAAAAGAAATTATACATGGATTGTGTAAAGGCCACAACAAAAAGCACAGTTTATCTCAGAAGAACATAAAAGCCTTGTTTATACCTATCCACTATGTTCATACAGAAATTTTTTCCCACTCACTTAAAACTCTGATAACAGCTACACATTATGAATTGAGCACACTTATGTTCCCAAATCTGTCAACGCAACCTTTCATAATATTTAAATTTTTAGTTTGATGTGTTTTATTGTTGTTTTATATATGCTTGTCAATTATTCCAGAGTTAAATTTAGCTTGAGTTAGAAACGGAGGTGACAAGCATTTTTCTTCAGAATACTGTCCGTATTTCATCATGTCTGTCATTATTTCTGCTGATCTGTGCTTTTTCCTATCCACAAAAACTCCCCGATATAATGCCTCCATGAATTGTTTGAAAACAGAATCTACATGCAGTCTACAGAATAATTTGAAATATTCACCATGAAAAGGACAAAGTACTCATTCATGTGATGTAAAAAGAGCTATTTGCTAATTTATTAATTTGACAAAATGTGCTCTCAAAGCTGCAGTTCAATTTCAGTGCTTTCTTAGAGAGTTATGCTCTCCAAACTTGCTACGTAAAACTTGTAAACCCATACAAGTAGTTGCTCTGTTTTAGTATTAACTTATTTTGATTGTTGAGCTGATCTGCATACCTAAAGCCATGACTCCTAATGTATGCTAATCCAGACATAAGGATCCTGTAGATGAGAAGCTGGTGACACCATATTTGCTATTCTTGATGAATACACTATAAGATTGGCAGCTTTACGTGGCTGTTAGCAAATGTTGAGAGCACAGCCATAGACAGAGACCACTGATCTAATCTGGAAGTGTTGAGAGCAAGTTTTTTTAGATTGATGGTGAACAGCTGAGAATTTTGTTTACCTCAAAAAATCCCACTAGCATTTTGTAAACTCCAGTTTTTGTCAGAAAACTATTCATCCCTCTTAGTCTCTAAACCACCCTGTTACTCTTTGGGCTGACATCTTACTCTGCACAGAGAAAACAGACTCAGCAACACCTAGGAAAGTAAATTCACGCTGGGGCATGGTCTGGAGTCAGGAGTAGTGTTTTCAGGATCTTTCAATTTTCTCTTTATTAAAATAACAAAATATGCTAAACAGGTGTTATAAGGACTAATGTGTATTAATCATAAAACTCAATGTGAGTGATGAGTAAATATATTTGAATATTCAGTCTTCTAATATCTGGATTTAATTAGTCATGAATTCCAAGTTTTATAGTATGCATTTCCATAGTGATAAAAACCATAACCATAAAAATGTTAGCATGTAGTTGAAGACAAATAATTTCCTGGCTTTTAGTTAAGCTGTGGTTAGGAAGTAGCCAGTAAGACACAACATTTGGCAAATAAAATCTTTAATGTAAATTAAAAGGTTTTGGATTTGGGAAATGACAATTATTTGATTGGACAGCCTTTCTTATACAGCAAATGTCACTGCCTGTCACCTTTAACTCTGCTCCTGTGATAGCAGGGTAAACCTTTTTCCAGCTGAATGGTGGGAGGGACCTTTGATTATGGCAACCTTACAAGTAATCAATTCTATCAGCAAGAAAGAACACTTCAGCTCTCTGAAACCATACCTGGATCTTTAGCCCTGTCAAACAAGAGGTATGAACATCTGAATGACTGGGAAGATTTGATCCAGTGACACAGTCTGGCCCAACCATTCCTTTCAGAGGCTCTTCCTGAACTCGCGAGACAAGTACGGAATATAGCGCTCTCTGCGATTCAGAGGGCGGGGTGCATGGCAACTCATCCGTAGGCCTAGGAAGATAAAAGAAATTTGGTTTTCAACTTTGCTTTCTAATTGGTGTTAGAAGTTAAGACCTGCAAAGCAGTGACAATCAGACTTTACAAAGGGAATAAATTTACAACTAAACAGTTAAATACTACTAGTCTCACTCATGGTAATTTTAGATTTTTCCACCTACTTGTTTGATTGAGTGCAAGCTCTCCATGCATCTAATTCCTCAGAAAGCTGTTCAATTTTCAAAGGTACAGATACTTCCCGTCTTTTTAAAAGCTGACTGAAAAGGAATGCAAGTAATTAAAGTCCTAATTAATCCTAATAATGACTGTTTTCTTAGAAGACATGATAGACAGTAGTAAAGTAAAACTATTTCTGATTGGATATGGAATAACTATGGAATTAAACTCATCCCTCACAATATGCACTATACTAAACTTCAGTAATACTCATACAAGTTATAGAAGTACAGCTTTAGATTTAAATTTTATTTTAATTATCCCTATTTACACCTTATTTAATTTGTGGTGTTTTTTTTTAATTTGAGGCCACTCAATCACTCGATATTTCAAGGCTATATGTGTTTTTATTTCTTAATATTGTCAACTTTACTAAAATTAAGGATCCATTTTGCCTGCATATACCACATATGGTAAAAATGTAGTTAGAGAAACATTGTTCAACACATACATTGGGACAGCCCTGTCTCACTTGCAGAGAAAACAGTTTCAAAGCCCTTGCAGCCCTGTTTATTTATCAAAATAAAATGTGGGGGCAGTTACTACCTGACCTAATTCCACCATATTTCATTTGTGCTGGGATATCTTAAAATGTCCTGCTTAAGCAGGTAAATTGTCCACCTTGAGCAGGTGGGAGTCCAGTTTAAGATGGGCCACAAACTAAAAATCTGTGAGTCTTGAAGATATTGGGCAATGCAAGAACAAAACTTTGAGTAGCATTGTTCTGTGGTTCTTTACATAATAGGTAATTGAAAGCTTTACAGCCAAAAGTATCACAAACTGAGTCTCAAAGACTGCTTGTTACTAGTCTAATAATATCCCTATCAGAATAGGCCTTCTGTAAAAGTTTGTATTTCATCTTGTTCTTTTTTTAGGTTCAGAAAAGAAAAAAACAAACCAACAACAAAAAAATGCTCCTTTTCCCTTTTCTCAATCCTCTCACCAAGTTTGAGACATGAAGATAGCTAAAAGCAAAGACATGTTTTCATTTTTTTGGGATGAGATGTGAAGAAGTGGGCTCAATGTATGGCATTTGTCATAATAAGGACTGAGATTACTCACAGTTAACGAAAACACAGTATTACCTTGTATACTCATATAGTGCAGGTACAATGCTATTGTACTGTCTTCTGATAGCAAGTAAAGCACCAACGTAACCACATAAAATCAGCAACTCATTCCGAAATCTATAAATGAACAAGTATCAATCATGAAAAACAACAAGCATTTGGAAAAACATTAAGCCAACTCATATTCATGTTATAATTTTAAAACCTAATTTATCCATCACATTGTGTGGAATATGTATGTTCGTTGATTATGCTGACTTTCTGTGTCATTGACTTGTCAAAACAGACTCCATCTGCTTCATATTGATCTCCATTATTAAATTTTAAATGGCACGTACAATACAATTTTTAAGCAAAATCATGTAGCGTTACAAAAACATCACTCAGACCTTTTAATGTGCTAGAACTCTAAATGTAAATAAAACTGCCCCAAATATTAGCGTAGATTTCAGTTTCACCAAGTTCCCCCCTACCTTTTTCTCCTTTTCATTCTTCACACGTATACTTGTGTAGTCACCTAGGCCTAGCTGCAACCATCCATCATAAAGCTGAACCAGAGCTATCCAGCTATTTTAGAGTTAATTCTGAGAGTGGCAGCCCAACATTCCTTAACACTTTGACATAAAAGCCCACATGATTTGTGATACCACTTCAGGAAACTGAAACCAGAACTGATCAAAGTGAAGCTCTCCACTAAGACCGACATTGATTCACACATTGTAAATACTCCACAGAGAAAGAAGCGGTAAAACGTATTTTTTTCTTCTTGCTAAACCGTCAAAATCTGTAAAAGTCCACATTCTATTCTCCAGACTGGAAAAAAGCATGCTTGCTGGAATATATATATATACATACTAATAGTGTATATATATATATATATATATATATATATATATATACAATCTGAAAGATTCCTTTAAGCAAAGTCCCACTTTTCTAAGTCAGGAAAATATACTCACTCACTACATTTGGGCAACATTAAGTGTTCAGTCCGTATGTAACTTAAAAGATCAAGATATGGAAAGACTGAATCTAAAGTCCAATCTGAGCCACAAAGTTGTTCTGTTGAAAAATAAAAAGAAAAATATCTCATGAGGCAAGTTATGCAGATAACTTTTGCTTTAAAATTGTTCTTCATCCAAGTACCTACCTTTCACATACTGAATGCCAACAGGGAGAGCCTTTTCAGGTTCTGTGCTTAACAGATAGTACTTTATTGTTTCAAATACATCCCCATCTGCCTGAATTGTCTCTGCCACTCGCATACATTCTTCCACATCAGGAAGATTACACTGGAAAACAAACATTTTGCCAGAAAATTACTGAAATGTTCGAACACTACTCTAAGATGCAGAGAAATACTGATGTTTGCACATAACAATAAGAAAAAATTCTCTCTGAAGGAGTCATTGAAAGACATACTTGCATATAATGTGCATTAAGTCATCTAGACCAACAACAGCAACACTGGAAAAGGCTATGTAACTTTAATTTAAGCAGTACCAGTTTTCATTTCTAATGTTTTTGTGGAGTTTTTACTGCTGTTTACTAAATGTGCAGTCTGAGTTGCACCCTAAGAGAGTACAATCAAAGCAGACCCTTCTGCTGCTAAGGCAGAAATGGGGCATTTATGGACATTATAGGCATAAGACATAAAACAATCCAGACTATAGAAAGTTGATCTGCCAAAACATGATTAGGCTGCACATCTAGTAGGTTATAAATCATACTGACAGGTAATTATGAAGATTATAAGCTGCTTCAGAAAGTAACGTGTGTCAGGGAAAGAGTGCACAAAGGATAGAAATGAAGAACTAAATTTATTGTACAATACTGAAAATAAAGTCAACAAAGACTAATAGAGGAGAAAAGAATATGTTACATATAAGACAGCAGAGACACTCATCCTAAGGTTTTATATGGCCTTATGTTTTTTGAAATTAATAGACAAATCAATTCAAAACCTTATTAGATTCAGGTAAATTCTTTTACACTGTACCTTTTCATGCAGGTCATTTATTTCTGCTATGCATCCAGGATAAAAAGCACATAGTTTTACTAACTGCAGTTTATTATCAGGAATCATCATAAGAAGATCAACTGCTAAATCCCTGCACAAACAAAAGATGACATATAGTTACTCTCAATAGTTTGTAATAGAAGGAAACCATTTTCTCTTTTACATTCCTTTTATAAAGAAGAGTGTACTGAAAAAATACTATTTCCAGAGAAGTACAGAAGCAAGCTCAGTCTCTAAGACTATTTTGATCAATAAATGAGGCTTAATTATTTATCTTATAGGGAAAGTCATTCATTAGTTTTCTGTTGCTTTAGTTGGTTGAATTAAAGAGCTGTGCAATTCTTAAGGCTCAGAACCATCTTAAAGTGAAATGGAAGAATATGTGAGCAGGGATGGGAAAGGAGAGTAGGAACCCTCCAATTTGAGAGAAGAAAAGATGATAATGTTGTTCTGTGTCATGAAGCCATCCTTAAAATTCCAGGCTTCTAAAGCTTCATGATATCAACATAGGATATCTCTTGGCCATCCAGAATGGCTCGGTGTTCATGGGACGTTGAAATAGAGAGATTATATGGGAAAACAATGCGATACCTATTTTCATCCTTCTTAAAGGAAAACTGTTTTAGCAAACTGACATTTCTTACATTTGCCTAAACTTTTTACCATTTGTTACCCTATCCTTCACACAACAAACAGCTGAAGGCAATGTGTAATATTAGGAAATTATTTGGAAACTGTTCTATTTAAGTTTTAATAACTGGTTATTCTGTGACTCTTCTATTCATGCAGACATCATTTCTCCTGTGAAACTCAAGATTGACTTGCCCCTGTGTAAGGCAAAAAATCCTACTGATTTCCCCTGGATTTTCAGAATGTGGTCCTTAGCGTAAGAATGTTCAAGTAAGCTGTTATCTAATATTTGCAACTGCTTTCTATCTCACTTTCAAGTATTAATCACAATTAAAAATTAGGACACTTAGAGAAATTTTAAAAGCTTCTGACTTTATGAAGAGAAAAAATAAGCTTAAACTTTCTCCAAAAAAGCAAAATACCTGTATCCAAGTGATGGGAAGCTAAAAGGAAGACATTGAAACAGTATTGAACAAAACTTTGTATTATTTTACAGAGAAAATATCTGATGGAAAATAATTAAACTACAGCAGAAAATCTATGGGTCAGGGCCATTGACTTCAACAGCAACAACAAAAAATAGCTATTTTATGCCTTTTGACAAAATAAAGAAACTCGTATCAAAAGATCTTTAGAAAATCTGTGATATTATTACTGTGCAACAGCCACTTTTCCAAGTTACAGAAGCATTCTTTCAAAATCTAGGATATTTCACAAGTTCTTAAGCTATTTTCAAGATCACTTACTCATATGTACTAATCTACATAAGCAATTTTAACATTTTTAAATTATTAGAAATTGTCTTGTCAAAAAGCTGAAATCCAATATTCATTTGAAAAAAGTAATTCAAAGAAGATAATGGCCTACAAATTGTGCTATCTCGAATGATTTTTAAGAATCTGGAATTTTTAAGAAACTCGAATGATTTTTAAGAATCAAACTGAAAACACTGTCAAGTATAAAGATCAAAATGAGGTGGCTGAGTTTGCATATGCAGAATTCAGTATCTCAGGTAAAATATGATTAGCTTTTTGAATAGTAAAAAGTTGGTTTTGACAGTATTTAGGTGTTAAATACAAATAAAAATGTGTCCTTAAACACTCACACATCTTCTCAAGGCTCTAGATTTGGGAAAGTGCATGAATGTTTAGTTTTAAATTATTTTTTGGCTTGATTTTATATTTTAGAGCATTTCTAAAAATAACTAACCAAAACCCAAGAAACATTCCGCCAGTAACCGATTTCTTTATTAACCCATCAGGATCCTTCTAGTATTCCTTTTGCTGTCTATGATTAAGTGCTTTGCTACAATGAAATGTTTCCAACTGATGGCTATCCCAAAGCATAACAACTAGTAAAAATAAAAAGAAAGTCCTTCAAATGTCAGAGACACTTGAACTCCACCTTCCCTGTACATGATCTTATGAGTGCAATTAACCAAGGGGATTATGCTGTGTGAAAATCTCTTTATTATAAAACATAGAGATTCATGAATCTCTGATCTTTTCCTACAGAATACAAAAAATATGCTGCAATGGCTGAAAATCAGAATCCAGGATTTCAGGGTGTTCAGCACAGCGTGTGAAACCCATTGAAAAATCCAGATGTATACTTGGGAAATATGCAGTACACCACTTTAAAATTTTATCACGTATAGATTTTATCACCATGTAGACTTCAGCATACACATGCTCTAAGTTTACAGAACCTTTATGGACATAAATGCCATACCATTATAAGCACAAATTCAGCCCTGAGATCAGAACAAGCATTTGTTATGGAACTGGAAAAAATATAGACTGGTTTTTTTAACTCCACATCCAGTGCTTCCTATCGGAGGCTACATAAAAATCACCCTTCACAATGAAGGAGCTTCAGACATCTTAAAAGCTGCAGATGGAGTTGCCAAAACAACCCTATTAAGACTGGTGCAATGCAGACACGCTAAACCATTGCAAAATGAAAGCAGCAAGTCACCAGTTTCTTATTTTATCTTTTTCTAAAATGCTCCATTGTCTAATGAAAGCTAAATGTTCTGAGGAGAGAAGTTCCACTATGTTTCTCTCAGGCTACCTCTGGATACATTAGCAAATACTAACTGTAGAAGAAAAACTGAGTGTAAGTACACATTTTCTGTGAAATGTTAATCACAAACCAGTTATACATCTGCCAAATATACCTTAGAAAGATTTTCTGCTTTTTCATTGTTAGATAAAAAACAAGAAGTTGTATTCTTCAAAGTAAAATCACTACAATGAAGAAAAGAAAATTTACCACAGAAGGCTTCCCCTATATGCAAGAGAGAAGTTACTTCTGCAGAATTAAATAGTAATCCTGTTTCACCCTTAAATCTTTGCAGGAGTCCTGTGTTCCTAATACCAATAGAAGATAATTCCTCAGGTCATAGTTTTATGTTTTTCAATCAAGTACTTAAAAAATCATTTCACATATCCTACTTGAGCAGTTCCTTTTGACTTTTTAACTTGATTCCAGCCTTACTTTTTTTGAAGCTGTTCTTTTTACTCAGTACGAACTAGGACTTCATAAGCTACCTATTGCCCAAGTAGCTAGGGTTTTTTTTTCAGTGGGTTTATACTCTGACAATGACTCCTCTCTCATTTACAAGGCAGACAGAATGTATTTGGAGATTAATGCAGAACATTGGCATGCCCAGTACTTCAAAGGTCTAATATAGAAATTCTTATTCAAGCAGCAATTTTTATTCTCCTTTCCTATGGTGGCTTGATCTCTACAAAAGTTTCACAATGACAATGATTGCTTTGTCAGGGAGAAAATGAAAAAAAATCTTCTTTGGATTAAGAAATTCTTACCATGTTATTACTGCCATACATTTTCTTGCTAGTAATTCTAGGGCATAATGTGTTGCTTGTGCTGCACTTTCTCCCAAGACAGTACCCACACTGATTGCCAGCTCCAGTTCATTTCCACGAATCAGGTTTGCCATCGCAAGCTTGCTCAATGAAAAAATTACATCATTAAGGGACATAAGCAGTTTTCGGCATTTATCATGTTGAGAATATGACATTCATTTATCACACTTTTTACAGAAGGACAAAATATGCAATAGTTAAACTCAACTATATATATTTTGGGTCTGCTGAATGAGTAAATAATTGTGCACCATGTGTTAATGTGTTTTTAAACAACCAAATAGATTTCCTTTAGCAGAATCTTCCTTTATTCAACTGAAGAGATCACATAAATATGATACCTAAAAAGCATGCTAGGAATTCCATCTAATCTTAAGGACACTAGCATTGAGAGTGTATGTTTCCCCCTCTCGTTCAATGAAAGGAGACTCAAATACCCCAGAAAACAGGAAGGATTGTCCTGTTCTTACTCCCTCTGAGCATAGTTACCGATAAGCATAGCAGAGTGTCAAACCCTATGAGACTACACAACAACTTCAAATAGGCCTATTTAGAAATATAGGAATTAACTGTTTCTCATTTTCTCTCAGAATAGCTCATTGGGATGGAATTATATTTATCTGGGGGGACAGAGGAGGAAAAACATGTTAAGTCAGCAACAACAAAATCCAGATAAAATGAGGGAAAGAAAACAATTTGTAAAACTACAAAAAAGACCAGCAAAAAAAAAAATCATAATAAAAAGTTTCCTACATGTCAGTTCTATTTTTGTACTGAGGGGTTGGTTTCTTTATTCCTATTTACATCTTCATTTAGACTGCAAATTCTTCAAGGTGGATGATTTGGATGACTGCATCTTCTTTAGCACAATAACTTCCAGTTCTGAATGGGTATTTTGGGTCACCATAAACAGTAACACTTAGATGTATATATCTAAGGTACTTAAGTATCTTATATTGTCTAATATAACAAGATATTGTAAATAAAATTCAGCAGCAACATGCTACATTCTGTGCATGAGAGAAACCTTGAATTTAATAGAATCGAGTTCTGATACTAACTTTAATAACTACCTAACTCTGCATAAATATAAAAAAATCAAATGCCAAACCATTTTAGAATGTGATACATACATTTTAAAACACGTGTAGAGATGTAAAAAGGAAGTAAATGTTGGCTTTTTCATTGTTAAAGAAAAAAAATTTACCTCTATATTTTCAACAGCCAGATGACAACAAGCTGCAAGCACTGCACGGCCATCCTGGAAATACCAATCTGCTAGTTCTTTACTGACCTTCTGCAGGAGACTGCAAGAACAAAAAATGAATTCTGCAGGGTCGCTTTAGGGCTGGAGTGCCTTGGGTCTTAACACATGTAAAATTCACCACATTTACTTATGTACCCTAAAAGTTGCTATATTTGGCTCACAGATAATGACGCTATTAGCTTGAAAAATACAATCTATTTGAGCTTCATCCACTGTGTTGGTGGATACTGAGGTGGGTCAGTTTCCCAAAGTTTACATCAGTAGGAAATGACTCTTCAGATTGACAGAAGAAAAATCAAATATTTGGATATCCAATCTGTACCTGTACGCTTTGCACCAGTACTTCTCTAATTGCTCAAAAGCTGCTCAGGTAAATGAAGCATCTACACAGCCTCCAAACTGGTCTTGTTACTACAACTATAACTTGATAGTGTAATTCAGGTTTTTGAGCACTATTCTAGGCAAGGAGAGGTTTTCTTATGGGCATGGATAATGAGAATCATAAAATGGCTTGTGTTGGAAGGGACCTTAAAGATCATTCTGTTCCAAGCCCCCTGCCATGGGCAGGGATGCCTTCCCCTAAGCTGGGTTACTTAGAGCCCCATCCAACTTGACCTTGAATACTTTCAGAGATGGGGCAGCCACAGATCCTCTGGGCAACCTCACAGTGCCAGTGCCTCATAGTAAAGCATTTTTTCCTAATATCTAATCTAAATCCACTCTCTCAGTTTGATTTTTATTTTACATTATCAGAACCAGAACTGATGACAAACAGCAAAGCTTCAGGAGAAGATTATGTGTAATAACAGTGGATCAGAGATACTTGTTAATGCTAAATCTTACTCACCAAAAGTTCTCAATTAATATGCACAGGAATGCATCTTACATACCCAGCAAGTGAAAAGGACATTTATAATTATAATACACACATATGAAAAATCCATTTTGTGCCAGGAGGCACAATAGGGAAATGAGTGTAGCATCAGGTAGTTAGTAACTCTAACAAGTACTAGAAGATGCAATATTTTGTTGAACTCTACATTGCTGATGCCAAATTAAACCACTATGCATTATCTCCCTTAATGACTTTACACTCTGCAGTAAGATGAGGTTTATAGTTATAAACTAGAACAACTTACTCATTATAATCATCTGTATTGTCTCCACCAGAATTTGAAGTTCCACTTGTTGTGGAGAGTGGTAACATCTGTATATTTCCTTCACAAGCTGCCTGGAAATGAGTAAAATATCGATTAATTAATGCAGAATTCAAACTGAAGATGAAATGACATTTTTCAATAACAATAAAAATAATCTAAGATATATAAAAAACTTTCAAAGGCCCAGTTATAACAAATAAAATGTTTGAATGTTTAAACTAATGAACTTACAGCTAAAACTTAACCTAGTTTTATCTAGTCATACAAGAATTCTACTGAAGCAAGAGACTTCTTCCTTCCTATGCATTTGTGCAGGATTCTTCAGCATTTGGATATAATGGATGGTGAACACTACAACCTTGATTTTTACACCCCAAGGAGCAAGCAGCTCTGAGGGAAGGATGAAGTCCATAGATACTTCTCAGCAGGTATAGCAGCAAATCTGGAAAGATTTGGCATATAGTGGCTAAAGGTGAACTTTCCTTTGTATCTGGCAATAATTTATTCCTAACATTAAATACAAAGAAATCAGTGTGGGTTAAAATGAAATCAGTTGACAAAGTGGTGATTGGTCAAGGGTTGGGCTCAGTGATCTCAGAGATCTTTTCCAACCTAATTGATTCTGTGATTATTTGAATTTCTTTCCCATGCTTTAAGATGTAGCTGGGATAACACCATTAAACCTCAGGGCTCAGTTACAAGAGAAGGCAAATCCTGGCATTTTGTTGCTGATTATTATCTTATTAAACCTTTGAGACAAAGACTATTCTATGAATTGTAGTATCTCTGCAATACCTCTCTTACATGAAAAATTAAGGTCTTTCTAATGCTTCAACTTGCTTTAAAGTTCAAACATTATAGCTTGTTAAATCTAAGCATGTGTCAAAGTTACAGTCTGTACATTATTCAGCTATTTAGCTAAAACATACAGATGATTTCTCAGTAGAAATTAAAGAGAAATCAAATCTTACATGAATTTAATGTTAAGGGCAATACCAGTTGTTGAAAATCAGGTTCCATTTCAATTGAAATTGAGCACAGCAGTTTTCGTTATGGTCATTTGGTTGCAGTTTAGAAGAAACAGGCTTTAAATCTGTAAACATGAGGTACCTCTTTCTTATGATTTCTGTATAAAAACTGGTCAATACCACATGGAAGTAAAGACTAGGGCATCATCATTCAGCTATTTTTGCCTTTTACATATGCATGTCATATTCTGAGTTACTGTCTAAGAGCTAAATACATCTCCCACACGGATATATATGTAATAATACCTGTGCAACAAGGAGAGCCTCTTTAAGCTGACCTCTTGAAGTAAAGAAAGAAACCAGTTTCTTCACATCTCCAATAGCTATACAGTATGGGATGACATCATCGTTTTCTTCCTGAATTAACTGATCAGCTCTCCTAATTAAACAAACAAATAAATAAACAAGAAAGATAGATATATATGAAAAATCACCAAACTTAACTGTATGGTGTAGGTGTTAGACAAAGCCAAATAAAGTTCACTGAAACTCATCTACCTTTCCAGACTTACAAACTGTGAATACTGCATTAAAAAGATTATAAAGTTGCAATTTATGTTCAACCCTTTGATTCTTGTACACAAAGCTATTGTTGAAATCCTCCACAGTACTATCCCAAAGCTTACTGAACAAAAAGTAACATCACTAGAATGCTGTAACAAAAGACAAGTATATCTGGTAATAGTATCCATCCTTCCTACTTGTCTGTGTCCTTTTATGGACTGAAGCTACAATTTGCCACCATATTTTAATTAACTTACCTTTGCATTAACTTCCTCCAATATTTCATTGATACACCAGGCGCAACTGAGAGAGCTTTGTCCCACTAGAAGAAAGAAGTAATACATTTAACTTGACCATTTCCATTTGAGAAATAGCCATATTTTAAACTAGTGTAACTCTTCTTCCATTAAAAATAATATTTGTCAAGAGTTAAGTAAGGAATAAGTTATGCTTTAGACTGCCTATGTTAAAAATAAGTGGAAGAAGATTACTCTTTTGGGGACTTGTGACCCATTCATTGCCTCCACATCTTTGCTAGGGTAGCTGGTTTTCAGAAACCTTCGTATTTCTTTATTCTTCAATAGTGTTCTGATATTTTACCTCTCCAAGTTCTACCATTAGCTCACAATATCGCTGAATTTGTCCCAATCTTAAATGTATTTCTGCAGCTTCTTTGAGTCTTTCCTCTTTGCTTGGTGCACCAATACCACCTCCAAACTTAGACATCTTTACTGTTGTCAGTTCTTGTGCCTTGGACTGAGGGAAAGAAAAAAAAAAGAAAAGATTAAGAAGTTTTCTGTGATGAAAAATAGTTTTCTTAAGAATGGACTATTGCCAAATATTACAGCAGAATATAAAGCTTATAATTTAAGAAAAAAATTCTTTAGAGAAAAGGCTAATTGAAAGAGATTTCAATGAGGTTACAGTGATCTATGTTTATGTTTTTAAAGCATATGCATTAGTGTTTTGTTGTACATATACATTTTCCTTGGTTACCTTCCTATAATAACTTAATTTTTTAAATTATAATATATAATAGTAATTCACCCAGATGCCCCTCATAAAAATCTTGCTATTTTGAAACTTAAAAAAAAAATTGTGAACATAAGCCATACAGAGCTGAAAATTGTACATATTACCATTTATAATGGTAATATGTACAATTATATTACATTTATAATGATGTCCACATAGAGAAATAACAAAGACAGTAGGCTTAACACGGGTAAACAACAGGCTATGTGGTCTGATCTGTCACACCCTATTAACCTTATGGACAAGAAATTATTTATATTCACAACTACTGCAATTTTTATATTACTTGAGACGATAAGACTAAATTTCTTCATCTGGCAGAGTCTGAGAAACAAGCTGCAATGGAATTATATATACAGGAAAAAAAAAGCAAAAGGAGATTCCCGTTTCAAGAATTCTCATTTGAATTCTATCATAATTATGGCATTTGGCTATTCATGACTTTGCAGTACTATATATGGAAGATGGAGAATGAATTTTGAACATTCTTCACCAAAGTAAACTGCTATGTACACCAATGGCAGCCCCCAAGGATCTGGTTTTTTAAAAAAAAACATACTACATTAATTTTTTTCCTCAGCACCTCTATATTTTTATTACTTTCATGCTAAAGTCTCCAATGCATCCTCCCTATCTCCTAAAAACAGAAAAAACAGAGTTGCTCTGCATCCTTACTTCATCCTGAAATGTGTAGATGCTGCAGTGCCATTATTTAGTTTCCTAAAGAAAAGAGAGTATTAGCAGTCCTTAACAAACGGTCAGCATTACCCTACCCCACACTTTCTCTTAAAGCTCTCAAACAAGATTCTGAGTTGGCAAGAAGGGGAAAAATACTTTTAATTCATGTCAACACTTAATCCAGGTCCACAGAATGACCAGCAATTACTGTTGTTATTCTAGGTCACTGGAGTTATAAATGCATGAAATTATGTTGCAGGGATAAACATACTGCTGGCACTGCACAAGTCAAGATCTGATGTCTTCTCAGCCTAACTGGCTGAGAAAACTGGTTTTTTGGACACCTGGACACAAAAACAGAACTTCACAGGATTAGCAGAGCAGCTGCTATTATTACAGTTAACAACACTAACAAACTTTGATCACTTGAGAGTCATAAGGAATGTAGGACACTTTTAAAGAGCCTGTGATTTTACAAAAGAGACAGCATGTAAAAGCAAACAACAGGTGATATCTGGCAAGTATGAGCCCTGGGGCTGGCAAGTGCATTCCCTGATCCATAACAGTAGATCATCTTTCCTCTATTTACAATCCAGTCATTAGAGTATGGGATTCTTTAGTACTCCTAAGAACTTCCTGACAGAATGATGAATCTTCATATTCTACACAAACTGTGTATCTGGTTGCATATTCATAAATGCAGCTACTAATAAATTTGTGGCCTAGTACTTGAATTAGTATTCTCATCCGAGTCACTCTTAAGCTGTGTATCTGTATTAATGACAGGTTCTTGCCATTCCTTCTTCCAGAGAGCTATAGAACATATTTCTGCTGACTCTCCCCCATTGTCAGATCTGAATTACCCCGTCTGTACATCTGAACATAGCTACACACTTCATGTTTATACAAACAAATAATTTGACTTTACTGAACATAAAAGTACAGTGTATATAATAGGCAAGACAAACTGGCTTCATAGCTGAAATTGTAGTGATGATTACTTGCAATTCCTTTTAATTGTTTTGAAAAATGCTTTTCTAGTTAATAACTGTAACCTATGAGTATGCATGAAGTCACACAGACTCAGCTAGATAAAATTGTGACAGACCAGTATTGCAGTGAAGAACTGGTATTGCACAAATATCTTTGGATATGAAGTTGTGACCTTTTGTAAAGCATTGAATGTTATTTTTAAGTAGTGAAATACTACAAGGACTAACAACCATTTTCACATACTGTTTGTGCTTCACTTACCAGTCTAAATCTAGTGAGGTGTTTCATATGCATAATTCCTTTGCAGTAGTTTTGTGGAAGCAAACTGTCATCCTGTCCCTTTATTACAGCAACCAAATCCCATAAATTTTTGCTGCCTCCTGGAGGCTAAAATTGTTAGGGAAGAAGAATTTTATAACAGTTATGTTTGAGAGAGAAATTTGAACTTATGAATACAGTGGAAAACATTTTTCAGTCAACTCCAAGAAATACAATTTCAGATAATTTCAATATTAGAACCTTTACAATAAAAACATGAACCAGTTCAAGAGACTACAAGTCCTTCAGTCTTCTTGAAGGCTGTGAAGATTCAGTGAGATCCATTAACCTGTTTGGTTATGTGTGGACATAGCTGAGGGCTGGCCATTAGTTTTCCCTTTTGCTCTCAGAGAAGCACAAGCTATCTTGCGTCTACTGCTGGCACAAACCAACAGTCAGCTGCTGGCATGCAGGAGCTGACCCAGGACTTGTACTGCTTTCTGTAAAGCAAAGGCATGGGCCAGGTAGAAAGAGCTTCAAGGCTTGACTGCCACAACCTGGTTTACAATCTTAATATTAAATCTTAAAATAGACACATGTAGTGTAACAGTATATACACAAAATATTTTTTTTTTAATTTTAAGCATTTCTATTGGTCTAGCCTTTGAATCAATCCTTCTGTAGAAACGGGACAACAGTTTAACATTGAATGAAGTCTAGAAGAGAAAGAGTATTCAAAAGCTTAAAAACATCATTAAACCTTTGACCTAAAGAAGCTTTTCTAAGAATAACAGAATCACAAGGTTTTTTCTAAGTCCAATTATTTCTGAGCTGGTAAAAAACCATAAAATCCTACTAGGGAAAACTCCCCCTCCTCCCCCCCCAAAAAANAAAAAAAAATAAAGAAGACTACTCTCTCTTTTTTCTGTCCACTAAAACTCTTATTAGACTCCTTATAGTTTAGCACAATATCTCATTTGCTGGAGTCAAAAAGCACTGAGCAGACCTGATCAAAAAAGCTTTTGCTCTTGGAAAATTCTTAAAACAGTTTTACTCTCAAATCAACATGGGAAATCAAAATTTATAACTTCTGTAAAACAAGGAATTCCATAAATATATTTTTAACAAAAGAGAACATGTCTAATTTTGAAACTAAGATACTAAGATTGTTTCATCATTTCTAAATTATACACTTCCATTTAGCTGGAACTCAAACCAAATATTTTGGATGAACTACATCTTTTCAGATCAGTGTTTTGATTTAAATTACAACAGTGTTTGACCCAAGCTCCAGTAGCAGTAGAACCTGTAGTCCCAAGTCATTTTGTCCTTGTTCTACCTCAAGTGCAGCTCCTATTCAGGTAAGAACTCACAGGAACCCATATTTTTTAACTCATTTGCACTGAGAGGTTGCAATAATTTATAGAAAATATTACTGTGTGATGGACAAAAGGCAATAGATGGATACTGGGGCACAGGTCATCTGGATCTACAGCTCCTAAAACACAAAGAGCAGTTTGGGCACAGACATTTGGGCAGTGTCATACCTTATTAGTAATGAGGGTGCTCTTTTAAAAACTCTAACACAGTTTGATTAAACACATAATTTCATTTTCTTCAATAGCAAATTTCTGTCACATTAACCTCTCCTATAGAAAATTATATTATTTCACTAATTTAACTTTACAAAAAGCTTGTTTGTTTTTTTGCAAAGCTAAATTAGTGAAATTTGTTTCACACAACTGACAATTCAATCACAGACATTTTTATATGCTGACGTGTTGAGAAATTAACTTGATTCTGCCTATTTTCTAAGCAAGAAAGAGAAAAAAAAAACTGGTAGAGAAAAAAGAAATCTCAGTTTTGGAGATTGACTTCAGAGAAGAAAGTCATGCACATTGACAACATCCCTAAGTTTGCAGAATACTTACTGAAAAAAATTCTGAAAACCACCTTAGTTTTTTTCCTTGAGGACTTCCTGACAATTTGTCCAATTCTTGTTTAATATCCCTGGAAACTTTACCACACAGCAAAGGAGGAGCTCCAGACTCCACAGCGCGATCTAACACACACAAAGATTTATATATGAAATTAAAATAAAAAGCAACCAAAGGAATAGAAATATTAACATAAAATTAAAACAATGGCTTGTACAAATTGCTTACCTGTATTGCCAACAATATCATCCCAACATCTGTCTGTTATGATATTTATTTGTAGAGGGTTTATAAGAGGTGCCAATGACCAGAGTCTCACAGTGGAATCACGAGAGCAAGATGCCATAGTAAACGGACGACCAGGATGACACGTTAATCCTAGTAGAGGGGATATTTAAAAATGTAGTTAAGTAAGTTTATTTAATAACCTGTTTGATTAAATTACTTTATAAGTTTCAAAACATATTAGAATGCATTTCAATACAGAAATAAAACTAAATTTAAAAGATATTACCATATACATCTGCACCATGATCATAAACTGTGTCCAAACACGTTCCATCTCTTGTGTCCCAGACTCGAATTGTATAGTCCCAGCTGCCAGATATTAGAAGGTAAGGAATTTCAGGATTCCACATCAGTCCCCGTACTGGGGCTGTATGTCCACTAAGGACATTTATACAAGCATCTTGTGTATAATCCCATATCCGAACCGTACTGAAACAGGATGAAAGAGAACCATCTACATCAGATCACCTATAGAAATATAATTCTCTCTACTTCAGCAATATTTTAAGCTTCAAATTTATCAGAATATTTATTTACATCACAACAGGGCTCAAAGACTTGTAGTGAAAGGGGCTAAATCTGGCTTGCGATTGGTCAGCAGCAATGCTCCTCAGGGTTCAATTCTAGGGCCAGTCCTGTTCAATGTATTATATTGTCAAGAAGTTTGCTACCAAGTTCTCTCCTGTCATGAATCACTACAGTACGAACTAACAGATTTTGCTTCAAGCATAAACCTCTAATGAATGATAATGGGAAAGCAATAGAAGCCAATACTCCAAACTTTACAAAATATCCTTTACAAAAATATCTGGTATACTCTGTAGGGAAGTGGCTTGGAATCATAGAAAAATGCTTCCTCCTGCTTACCTCCTGTTTACCTACTGCTCTCCCACAAAAGCAATGGCATCAAACCAAAAAACAGAATTATCCAATACTCATTAAAATTCTCAGCAGATTCTACTTAAGTATACTTTTGAAAAATATCAAATAAGACCAAGTCTTGCACCTGTTTCTTCAGACGTAATGTAAACATGTGGTATCGTCCTTGTGTTATTCCTTGCAGTAACAGTATCAGGCACTGACCCTACTTTTGGGAAAACAGATGGAAATCTGCACTACTGCAGAAGTTGTGACAATTTTAGATAATGATGCTGCTGCCCAAATACTACATAAAGTTAAGAGCAAGGCTAAAAACCTGGATCTGAATAAGGCAGAGATTTAGATTATTAACTATTGACAACACCATTACAAGTAAACATGTAAGTTTCTCCAATAGCTCTGTTTGAGATTTAAGTTTTCTAATGGTTCAGAAACACTCACCCATCATCAGAGCCACTGCAGAGGATTCCTTCTCTGAGAGGAGACCACCGTACATGAAACACCTTTGCAGTATGCCCAGTAAAAACTTTCAGTGGTTGATCAGAGCTGGTTGCCAAGTAGTAAACACGAACATTTTTATCCTCGCAACCAGTAGCTATCATATCTCTGCAAAATAAAAACAGCAAAATCCTTGGTCACAGAGATGATGAATGCTTTTTAAAATTAAAATATGATATGCAGTTTGCAATTATTTTTTTTAAATAGCAAATTTTTTGCTTCTCCTTCATATCTTCAAGATGTAGCTGATGATAACCCAATTTAAAAATCTAAATTAGAAAAAAGCCTGATAAAGATCCATTAGTTGCAATGGGGAATGTATTTGCACTCATCTGACTATGCACCTAACACACAACTATCATTAAATTGAATTACTATATAATTTTTTTTTACAAAAAGCTCTCATGTCATTATTAGGAAGTATCTACAAAATTTACATATAATCATAATATATTTAGTTGTCTGCTACATTTTCACCTTAGCAGTCATTACAAGGACACCAATCTATACCACTCTTTCCTGGTATTGAATGTCTGTTTTTTCTCCCCCCATTGTATATTCAGCTAGATAATATTTTTCATCTTTCATCAATATGAAAGGATCCTCCTTTGAAAGTTAAGAAAGTTTGTGATGGTCAATGAAATACACTACTGGGAAGAGAGACCTGCTATAGGTATATCCTACTTTGGGACAGATAATTTCAGTGTTTTATTATCACAGTGAATATCATATTGTAGATAACTTTGGGTTACTTTACTGGTAATCAATTTAAATAGTAAATGTTGTCAATTCTTTGGGTAATTTTTACTTACTTGTTGTTTTGACTCCAATCACAGCCAAACACTGCAGCTGGATGTTTGTACTTGTGAAGAACATTGCCATCGATGGTTCGAATAATACTGAAAGCAATTACAATGTGATATTATAAGGAAAAATACATTCTGGGTAGGCTATCCAAAATAAGTTTTATTCTGTGCAAATAAACCAGAAAGCAAAAATATGTACACAAAGAATAGGAGAAACAGCCACAAACAATATCAGCCCCTCAATTACAACATTTAACTGGATGTTGATTGTACAACATCTAACTTGACTTCAGTATCTATATTTCTTCAGAGGGACTTTAAAGATGTTCAGTGTGGTACATCTTTCTTGAAAGGATCGTCATAGCCCAGAATCAAAGTCATAGTCATGGCTTTAAGGTACAAATAGATCTTAATTAATTAAAAAGAAAGGTGATTGTTTTCTAAAATTTCTGCCCATTATGTTCGAGCTGGAATGACACAGGTAGCAGAGGAAACAAATGAAGAAGGATTTTTAAAATGTACCAAAACACAATATAAGCAAAATTGGTTTCAATGGACATTAATCCATTTTTAGAAAAGAGGTATTATACTCCTGTGATAGCGCATTTGTAGTTATTTCATTCTAAATTAGTACTTTTTAGTCCTTGAAACAACAAACTAAAAAAATAATAAAAATTAAGACAAGTAAAATTGGATGGCTTTTGAAAAGTGTCCTCTACAGATAAAAAACCTAGAAGGATATTCTTGTCCAAATAAAAATCAGTATTTAGCTTCACTATCAGTGTGTCTTAGACACTATTCCTTTTGAAAACATTTCCTTTTTTTCTTAAAATTATGAACAACATGCCTTAACAAGCACAGAAGAGTAATATAATTTAAGTTTTTTCCAGTAAGAAAAGTTTTAAAATTAATTACTGAGAGTACTGTCAAAATTTATGGACTTGAGAAGTGTATTTAGCAATTTTTTTTCTTCCAATAACACTCACCAAAATCCATCACTGCTGCAGGTTGCTATTCTTTTGGAATCTTTATGACTCCAGGCAATGCAGAAGATTCCATTCTTTCCATGCTTCAAAAAATGCAAAATACCTATCAATAAGAAATAATTCACCCCTTTTTCTCTCATCTATTGACTCATCTTTTTTACTTTATTCTCCTATGGTCTTCAGCCCTTTTCTCCCAGTACAGTATACTGTACAAAACCACTTTATAATGACTACCCAATATAAGCTGGATGTTTGAGAATACAAGTCCAAACATTGGGACTATGGAAATAGGTAGTAAAACTGCTACATCCTCCAGGATCTAAGAGACGAAACAGGGTCAAGCTGAAGAATGAGCAATCCATAACTATATGAACCTGAAGCTTAAATAAACAACACTGTGGACAATCAAGAGGGACCTTTGGACGACTGCTCAAGGGATGTGAAGCACAAGTTATGTTCTCTTCTGTCCTGCCAGTTGCAGGGAATGATGTTGCAAGAAACAGGAAGATCATGCAGATGAACAACTGGACTTGATGCTAGCGTTACCAGCACAATTTTGGGGGTTTTGATCACAGGTCAGTTTATACAACACCAAGCCAGCTGGCAACAAATAGGATCCAGCTGTCTCCATAGAGAAAAAGGATCTTTTAGTTCAGGAGTTCATTGGGCTCACTGCGAGAGCTTTAAACTAGTTTGGAAAGAGGCAAGGGCCAGGCTTGCCAGAGAAAATGTGTAGGGAAGGAGAGAACAATAGAAACCACTCTAGCAGCATAAGGAGGTTTAAGAGGCAGTGCCTGGAGCAAGCACAAGCAGCCAAAGACATAATCAATAGACAGGACTATGGGGCATCCCTTTGCACATCCACTGGGATGTGGACACAATCAAATACTTCTATTAGGTGCCTGTGCTCCAACACACACAGTATAGGGAACAAACTGGATGAACTAGAGATCTATGTGCAGTCACAGGCCTTCAACTGCACTGTGATTACAGAGACACAGTGGGATGGCTCGCATGACTGCAATGTTGCCACTAAAGGCTACACAACATTTAGACAAGACAGGCCAAGAAATCACATTTGTGGAATTTGCCCCTGTGTGAGGCAACACTTAGGATGTATCAAGCTCTGTCTTGGGGAGGAAGATGGGGAAGTCTTACGGTTTGGATAAAAGACACTGCTGTGGGTGTTTGCTACAGGCTGCCTGATAGGTAAAAAGAAGTGGATGAAACCTTCTACAGCCAGCTAGAAGCAGACCCAAAGTCACAGGCACTAGTTCTTGTGGGGCACTTTAACTACCCTGACATCTGCTGAAGAAGCAACACAGTGAAGCACAAACAGTCCAAGAGGCTCCTGGAAAGTGTTAATGACAACTTCCTGTCACAGGTAGTGTAGGACCCCACAAGGAGTGTTGTGCTGCTTGAACCTCATACTAACAAACAGGGAAAGCCTTGTGAGAGATGTGAAGGTTGAGGGGCAACCTTGGCTGTAGTGACCATTGAGACTGTGGAGTTCAGTATCAGCCAAGGTGGAAGCAGGGTAGCAAGTAAGACAAAATCATGGACTTCAGCAGAGCTACCTTTAGTATCTTCAGGGATTTTTTTTCAAGAGTTCCATGGGAACACACCTTGCAGGGGAAAAGGGTCCAAGAGAACCAGTTGATATTCAAGGATCGCTTCCTCTAGGCTCAAAAACAATGCACCCTGATGAGCAAGAAATTGGGGAAAGGGGGCAAGAGATCTTCATGGATGACCAAGGAATTTCTGTCATTTAAGCGCACATAGGAAATGCAGCGGAGATAGAAGCAAGGTCAGGCCACATGGAATTAATACAGAGAGGTTGGCAGAAAAAGTAGAAATGAGATAAGAAAGACAAAGGCTCATCTGGAATTAAATCTGGCCAAGGACATCAAGGACAAGAAGTAGTGCTTCTTCAACTCTATTAATAACAAAAGGAAAACCAAGGATAATGTAGGCCCATTACTAAATGGAGCGGGGACCCTGGTAACAGAGGGTCCAATAGGGGGCAACAAAAATTATTTCTCTTACAAGAAAAGGCTGAGAGAGCTGGGCCTATTCAGTCTTGAGAAGTCACAACTGAGAGGTGATCTTCAATGTCTGTCAGTATCTGATGAGAGGGTGCCAAGAGGATGGAGGCAGGCTCTGCTCAGTGGTGCCAACCAATGGGACAAGAGGCAATGGGCAGAAACTGATTCACAGGAAGTTCCAACTGAACACAAGGAAGAACTCTATTGTATAAGTGAACGATCACTGGAACAGATTGTCCTGAGATGTTGCGGAGTCTCCCTCTCTGGAGATATTCCAGAACCATCTGGATGCAATTCTGTGCAAAGTATTCTAGGATGACTGTGCTTGAGCAGGGAGGTTGGACAAGATGACACCCTGTGGTCCCTTCCAGCCTTAATCATTCAGTGACTCTGAATAAAGGTTAGTTACTTGTTGGAATAATGAAGTGTGTGGGCATGAAAAATTGTGGTATGAGAAAACTTAATTGGGACATGTATCAGGACCAGTATTACAGAAAATATATTTAGTAGCACAAATGCCAGTATCAGTATTAGAATGCCAGAACTCCTGAAGGTAGGTATATTTGCTTTCTGCTCGTGCCTCTCCTCACTCCCCCACCTCTCTTCTTAAAGAGCATCCCTTGTACATTGATGCAGATCCTAAATCCTTAAATAATTACATCTGTATAATCTGAAGATCACAGCTATATGCTAGCAATACACAAAATAGTGTAAAATACTACAGTATAGTATTGCACAACTCCTTCTGCCAATAAAAATTACGCTACTATTTCAGGACTTTAAAATGCCTGGATAAAATTCAGGTAATACAAGGCAAGCCACTAAATGAGTCATACTGCTTAGTGTTCTGGAAATGGAGCTTTATTGATCTAGACTTCAGATACTAAAAGTTTTTTCTGGCCCTTATGTTTGAAAACACAGAACACAGTTTTCATTTTGATGCTGAGTCTGTATGTCCATATTTGTTTACACAGTTAAGGAATCAGCTATGCTTTTGCCATGTATTCCTACCGGACCAGTTTTAAGATAATGGAGTCCATCTGGTGCTTCATGACTCTCATATCACAAATCCAGTCTGAGGAAGTAAAAATACTTCTGCCAGACATGTAAACTGGCACCTACATAACTCCATAGATTTTTATAGTATGGCACCTTTTAAAAACATGTACATTGGCCATCTCTATTTATGGACACTAGAGGGAATGACTAACTTACATTTCATTGAGACAAAAAAAGTAGTACTCTCATCTTACCTCACTGAATCTGGTTATCATTTTGCCTTTTCGAACATCCCAGATAAAGCCACCATTTCTGGATGTTCCACCTGCTATGCAGTTCAGATTTCCTTTAAAGAAAGATGTTTGTAACATATTACAATAATTATAAAATCACAATATTGTTTGACAGTGGTTCTACTTTGAATTGAAGAAATGTAATAGGAACATAAGACATCAATGGTACATGAACATGAGTTTTCCACAGTTTAAGGCCAGCAGTTGCTACTAAGTCACAAAAAAAATTTTCAGTGAAAGCCTGACCTGTATTTCTACATTCCTGTTTTGAGGAATGGTCAAATAAAAGTTGTATTCCTGTACCAAGTGTCTTAATGCCTGCTGAAAGTCTTGCATGTAAGAAATTAATGATCCTGATGCTTATGAATCAAACTGAAAGAGGGGTAACCTCAATGTTTCAAGCTTAAAGTTGTAGGAACTAGGGCATTTTCCTTTAAAGTTCCCTACAAATAAAGACACATCATAAAAAATAGAGAGAACACCTAACAGTATTTCGTTTTCTTAATCTTGCATCACTGCTGCACCTAAGATCATCAAGAATGTACCTGAATCTGTAACAACACTACAGAGTGTAAAATCTGAGTACAAAACTCCGCAGTGAGAACCTGAAAATTCAACTCAGGTCTAACCCAAAAGCCACCAAATTCTCCTCACCACAGTGACTCTCTATCCCAATATAGCTATGCTTTTCATTAAATAGCAGATTTATAGGAAAGTTTTGACTGTTATTTTATTCTAAGCTTCAGAGGCAGAAAAGACAATCTATGCAGGAGGAGTCTGGCAAGGTAAATGTACAAAATGGGAATAAAGTCAGGTAGGAGAATGATGGGGGAGAAAAAAGAAAAAGGACTAATCACTTTTTTCAAAGGTCTTCTGAGATCAAACAAATGGTGGCATGCATTAGATTATATATTAGGAACAAAGTACAAGGCAGATAGGAACTGTATGAGAGTAAGGTGAAAGAAGCACCAAAAGTTCCGTTTGGGAGGGACAGGAGATTTTGGACAGGGTGCTAAGGAACAAAGTTGAAGCATGTACTTCAAAAACAAAAATAAACAAACCAAAACAAAACCAAACCAAAAAACAAACAAAAAATCCAAACAAACAAAAAACCAAAAAAACCAACCCAAAAGCAATAAACCCACACTCCTCCTGCAGCAAACAAACTATTCATTCAATGTGAGATACAACTACAAATTGAATTTAAACCTCAAAATTAAATAACCAAGCATAAGCACTGTATTTCATATTG
The DNA here is from genome assembly GCA_013397155.1 of Irena cyanogastra. Classification (NCBI taxonomy): domain Eukaryota; kingdom Metazoa; phylum Chordata; class Aves; order Passeriformes; family Irenidae; genus Irena; species Irena cyanogastra. The sequence continues at coordinate 115,556 of VWZV01010995.1, forward strand.
CCATGATTTCTATATAGCAGACAAATTATTTGTGAAGAGGTATATAAGGTACAAGAGACTCTCTGAAATGAAAAAGTGAAAATTTATTTCATATATGTAGACTACATTAAGCGTCCTACCACAATATTTTCTTCTGACAGTTATTATTTCTTAAGAATTTAAAAGTGCAGGTGAGAACAGAGAATGAATTATTTAGATTTTTTAAAAATACATCTACTGTCCAAAGAAACAACAGGGAAGTCAACTTAGTGTCAACTATTGACACCTATCAGAAATGTATTTTCAGGTACACCAAAGAGGACTACAGAATAGCTTTGAAAACAAAATTTCCCAGTGAGTCCAGTGATTTGTCACAGAAAAAGTAGATGCTTTGCAGAAAAGATACTTCCTATTCTAATAAGGTTAAAGCAGAGCTGTTCAGCAATTAGACTCCTACACAAAGAAGGAAGGAAAAAAGCTAAATACATATGTTCCACTATTTCAGCACAAAATATAATTTGAATTCTTTTGAGTAGTTGCTTCTCATGCAAAGCAAGACATTTTGTCATCTGCATAATGCCATGTTAGAAATGTTCTGGAGATTTTAATCCCTCCATTCTGAGTATGAAATACTGGGACTATTACTCAGAAGAGTAAGCTTCAGCAAGGTCTGAAGCATTAAATTTGCTGGTTTCACAGATAATTAAGTTTTGTTTAAACCTTAGAAGATGACTTTCTATATAAAATGAATACTTTTATATGATCAATTCTGCAGTCAATGCTAACTCAAAGAACATTTAGACATACAGCAAAATATTCTCACCTGGAGCCCAAGAAATGGAATAAATAACCCCCTCATTACCAGGAGATGTATAAACTGCTGATAAAGTATTTATGTCCCAAACTTTTATTGTGCCATCAAATGAAGCTGTAGCAAGAAGATCAGGGTTATCAGGTTTGAATTTGCAATCAAAGATGGTCTCAACATGTCCCTTAAATGAAACAAATATTTAATCCATTTTTATTACATTTGATTTTTTTCATAAGTCCAACTCTAGATCAAACTCTAAATACATTGTATTTAATTTACCTGTCAGGTCAATTAAGAGTTCCAAAACTCCTTTATATTTAGGCTTATCAGTCAAAATTAAAAGACATAATATAACTTGGACTATAACATGTTCTTTCATAGATTATTATTAAGGCCAGAAAAGCTCCTTCCTGAAACCACAGGTTACACAATGCCAGGAACTTGTTAGCATTTTCTGTTGGAACTATGTTGCTAAAAAATTGAATTAAAAAACTGAGCAAAAAAAAACCCAAAACCCCCTTAATTTTTTAAAACAGGAACAGTTTTTCCCTTTTGGTAAAAAGTACCTGACTGAAAAAATAAAGCTCTGTATGTTAAACATGTTCTACAAATTGTCTAGTACCTCACTGAATATTCAGTGTTTCTAGATACAGTCTATGCTCTATTGCAGTTTAAACTTCAATCCATTAGAGATTTAATGTATCAATTGGTTGTTTTCCAAGTCATGCATTTGTTTTCCAAGTCTGCATTCTTTCATGCAGAATTTAAGTTGATAAATATATGAAACACAGGTATTAGGTAAAAATTTTTTTAAGCTTCAGTTCCGTTACAGGACCAAACCCAATAAAAATGGAAAAAGAAAACCAACCAGCAGCCTCTATTCAGATACATATGGGAGTACAGCTGAAAATTATTTGGGTTTTGTTTGTCTGGGGCTTTTTTCAGTGAAAAGGGAACTTGGAAAGAGGAAAAGAGAAATATCCTCAAGAACCTCAATAACCAAAAGCCTGGTGAAGAAAAGGGTCATCTAATATATGTTAAACCCATTTCTGAATTTCAGCTTCAAAGAAAATGAAATAATTCACTCTTTGTAATGTTAAACTGAGTGTATTCACCATATAGCTCTCTGATTTTACTTAAACTTTTATTCTGACTTATAGAAAACCCACCAGAGAAAATTTCTGAGAAGGCCATCAAACTAAAATTTCAGTTAAAAAATAAACGCACAAAAAACAAGTCCTTAAATTTTTGTTTCTGGTTTAAAAAAACCTGTCAGAACACTTTCAACAGAATTCAGTAATTTCCAATATAAGATCACTTTAAACTTCAGAACTGTAATTTTGTTTCCTAGAAATTTGAGCTGTTTTTAACAATAGAAACTGCTCTACAGTACTGCAAAGACTTCATTCTCCAGTTTTTTGCTGTTAGAAGGAAGTGCATAAGCCAAATAAACTCTCTATTCAAAGACAGAGATGAACCATACCAAATCTCTAAGGAAGTCCCACTTTTTGGCTCCCATGTCATAAAGCCCCACTCCACCATCCATGAAGCAACAGACGGTATGACCAGGAGGAAGAGAAAATGCTTGGTTTTGGGTTAAAGTTGGAGGAGGAACAGCCTCACTTGTTGAAGATGTATGGTGATTTTTAGTAGGATACTGTGATGAACATGCTTAATAATAAAAAGCAAAAGACAAAGAGAGAAGATTATTTATTATTTCAGTAATAAGAGAAATTATGAAGAGTAAAATGCTTCTATTCTAGTGAGATTTAAAACAAAAGAAATGGAGAATTCCTGTATGAAGCCTGGCCTACTAAAGAAGGACCTTATAAAGTACTTGATCCTTTATGCATTTGTCTAATCCACTAGCAGCAGAAGGTACTTTAATTAAGAACTAAATAGCTGACCAACAATACAGAGATTGATCTGTACTCATAAATAAGAATTTCTTAAGTTGCAGCCATTACAATGAATAACAATCAAAATTACACTTACACTTTTTTTTTGGCGGAGAACTTAGCACATGCAAGCCATGGAAACCAGTTTGCTTCAATTTAAAATTATCTATAGGTGTTGTACGTGAAACATTCCAAACACGTAACACACCAACCTGAGAATCTGTGGTTTAAAAAAACAAAACAAAACAAAACACAGAGGTATGTGGTTTGAGGACTGACTTATACAAAAATACAGCAGTGAATTAAACTTCAAGTCCTAAGAATAATTTTATAAGCAGGCACCATCAACTCCATAGAATCATAGAATAGTTAGGGTTGGGGGGGAGGGGTCTTCTGGAGATCATCTAGTGTAACATTCATGGAATCCTACTTATCCTCCATTCGCCACCATGGCCATATCACTATTAACAACAATCATTATTAACATTAGCTATTTAAACACAGATAAATTCTATGTAATGTTTCTCCTTATAAAATATTCTGCCAGTCTTAGTTTCCTTATTCATTAGTTCAACCTGAGCCATAGTGTCTATGGTGTAGAAAAGAGGCAGGAAATAGCTTCTTTTCTTCTTTTGATTTTTTAAATCTTTGAAGTGACATCAATTAGTACAATGCATTTTTATTCCTAGTCCCAAAGGAATTAATATATTTTTTGCCAAAGTGTGCATGAGGAAAATATTATTTAGCATAAAAAAATTGTAGAAAGTCACATATTTATGTAGCTAAAATTTTTAAAACATGTAAAAACTGCTCAGTGTGGTTTTGTTATTTTCCGTTTTGTGTTATGGTCTTTTTTATGTACAATTCATGTATGCTTCTACTTGTAAAAACATGAAACAGAAAACTCAAACTTGGGGTATCAATTCTTGAAGACTCAGTCCTGTAATTGTTATCTTTGCATAAATCAGGAAATAAAATCCTTACCTCCAGTTATAAACATTCANNNNAACATTCCAGGTGCACTAGAAACCCAGGCTAAACACTGAACAGATGCTGCTGCACTGGGAAAACTAAAAGTTGTGATACAGGACAGAGATTCAGAATCAACTAGTCGAATACCATTATGTAAATTAGCAACAAGAAGGTAATCAGTTGACAAAGGGTCCCACTCCAGAGCTGTAACTGGATCCTCTTCATCTGTTCCTTCAAGAGACTCTGGTCTTAAGACATGTTTCTGATTTTTAGAACCTTTAAAGTGCACAAGAAAACAGGTTATTTAAAAATTAAATCAAATATATCCTTTCAATAGTTACAAGGTTGGCAGACAAAAGTTTTTCCTCTCTCCCTGAAATTTTCACTAGCCTGCTGAATTATCTGCAGCAATGAAATTAATGAAGCTAACTTTGCAATATTTGACTTAGATAATTACTTTTTCTATCAAATTCGACTTCATATTTAATACAGCAGAAAACAGAAACAGCTGTCAGATTTATAAACATAATTTTATAGGAAAGGAAAGTATCTTAAATCATATACACCGTCCTAAGAATTTCTGTGAGCAAAGGTCTGCAGCATAGCATAAAATACAAGCCATTTGAGTGGAAGTAAATCTTCACACCAGAGCAAATACAGGCAAAATAAAGGCAGTAAGATCCAGAAAAGCACTGTGGCAGTAAAGACTTTTTCTGAAGAACTGCCTTTAAATTTTTTTTCTTCTTTAAAACTATGTGTGCATCTATGAAGTGTTTATAGATTTTGTAGCCAAACCAGACCAGTAAATATCTAGTCTGACATCTATAAAAAAGACAACGTTTCACTTGATGATCTATATTATCAAAACCCATTTTTTTTAATATCATATTTATATCCCACTTTTTATTTCTACAGAGAGATCAATCTTAGTTTTATAAGACAGTGTACAGTCCAAATGAAATAGATTTGTATTTTTGAACATGTGATCTTTTACAAAAAAAAATATTGCTTTTCTAGAAATAAGGAATTGACACCTTCCATTATTCATCTTCAATCTAATTTTCAATTTTAGTACTGGTTGATACACATTACAACTAAGGCAACTTTATAAAATCAGGTACGAGAAATGGGAGAAATACTGTAAGACTGCACAACAATTAACAGCATAAACCAATTTTTTGATTCCATTTTTTTCACTCTTCTTAAGCACTGGGAATAACAGCAGAAGTATGATAATTGCTTTAATTTGCCAAAAACTTGAGAATTCACACTTTATTTACTTTGCTTATATTACAGGTCACCTTTTTGTTTTACTGCAAAACAACATTGAAATGAAAAACAAGAACAGACAACAAAGCAGAATTGTCATTTTTCAGTTAGCTATGCAAGAACTAAAAGCAAAAAGTCTTCAAGTGACTGAAGCCATCCATTTTCAAACACTTCAGCCTCAAGAAAGCAGAACCACCTGGTGGGAGAGTATAAGACTGTATCTATTCAGAAGTCATTCAGTTTTACCTGTGTTTCAAAAAAAGAGTCTAAAAGCAAACCTCATGAAACCCCTAACTGCTAAATTTTGTTTTCCATTAAAAGAAGACATGGACAGTATGAATCATGCAACTGAGTCACAGGCCATTTAAGTAAGCTGTGCTTATTTTGAGAACAAATGAAAGGGAAAACATTTTGCTCTATATGACTGCATTGAATCTCCCTAAAAATTGAGTATCAATCTTACATTCTTGCATATATTTTCTTTACACTAAATGTTCTGTTACATTAATGCATAGTCTAGAGTTGATAAGAAAGAAAATACAGCCATGGGAGAGAAAACTAAGTAGATAGCAACAGTGAAAAACACTTAGTGTAGTCTGCTACTTATGCAGAGATTTTCCCCCAGCTGCATATAAACTTTCAAATTTTATTTCTCTCTTGGAAATTAAGAGTCTTATGTATGCTGAGAACAGGAAACAACTTGTATATTTTTTTTAATTTTAAAATAATTTTAATAAAGGTGTGTAATATTACAAAAATAAAGAAAACTATCCTAAATACAGAGAAAGGCAGCATTCCTGTGATAATCTAATCTGAATTTTGAGTTGATGCAAATAGTTTTATCCCCAACAGTAACAAATAATTTTCCTCAATTTTTTTACAGCAACTTGAAGTGTGGTACATACAAAACTGCCACTGCCTAGATTTTTTAGCCTATATTCGTTTTTCATTTGCAGAACATAATTTTGATATTTTAAATATTTTTCCTATTATTTCTGTTTTCATATTCAAATAATTTTAGACAGACTTCATGAAAAGTATCAGTCTGATAAATACTTAGATGCTATCATATTAAAATTGATCTCCTTTTCCCAGTGCCAGTGCTAATTTAGTCAGCACTACAGAAGCAAGTGAATTTATTCTTTGTAACATCCTGTGTGACAACTTAGTAGAGTGAACTGAAGGAAAATAAATTTTGCGTGGCTGCTGGAGAACAACTCTATGTAAAATTAACACATTATTTAAAGAACAGTTTTTCTCACAAAGTTAAAAATCAATTTTTATTCAAGGAAGGAGAAACAATCAGGAAAAAATTCAAATAGTTAACCTAATTCAGATATCTGCCTGTGAAGAAAACTATGAAAAAGTGAAATTTTATCTTGAAATGAGCTTATCAACATGACACATTCTTAGCAGAGAACTAGACTATTCATAAAGTATGCACAAACGTGTGTGGTGGATTTCAGAAAAAAGAGATAAATATTTTCCCAGCTATCCTCTGACAGATCAGAACCATAAAGATAACATTAAGCATGATGTGAGATTCTACCTATAAAATTGCAGAGGATTCTAGAATATGAAACAGAGGAGTCCAGAACAAATAAAGGAAGTAGGAAAGCAAACAAGTCTTTCCACTCAGAAGAATAAACTTGCAGGAAAATATAGCTCAGTAGAAGATCATGGCTGTTACCATTCTCAAAAAAAAAAAGTGTTTACTGCAGTTGTGAAAAAAATGCAGTCTTACCTTGGTTACAAAAGGGTGGAGACATAAAGAAAATATTCTGAATTCTTTATCTAAGAAAACATATTTTTGTGATATGGAAGGAATAGGAATATTATGAACCAAGAACAAATTTTATGTACGTACCTACATTATAGAATCTAATTTCAGAAAGTGCAGAATTGCATGCATATGGAGAAACAAGAGATACATATATAGAACTAAATATTTTGTCATATGAATTTTTACCTGGTTGAAAAATAGATAGGCTTCCATCAGTATGTCCAAATACCACCTTTCCTTTTTTCTTTGGATGCCACCTAAACAGACTGATATCTGACAAGAAAGTATGTGCTTCTCTATGCGCAGTTACCCCGCTGTCAGGTCCTGAGATAGTCCAAATGTACAGAGGACCTCTGTGGGACACAAATGCAACTGCATCAACTGCATTCCAGCACCAACCAAGGGATGCAGGAATTCCTGAAACATACAGGTAAACCTTATAAGAAACAGGATACAAAATTCAGTGTAGTATTCCTTCACCCAGTATTGGCAAATGTCTTGAAAAACAGTAGAAATAATTGTTCTACATAGAAATTGCTAGACTGAAATTTAGAGAACTGTGAACATCTTACAGTGTAAAAGTAAACTAGACTTTCAGAGGCAGGAAGTAAAATAATTTCCCAAATTACTTTTATGCTACTTTGATGGGCTGTATTTCATGACATCTATACTTCATCAGTCCTAAAGGCAATCACACATTTAAAAGAATATAAGCCTGATCCTGCAAACAGTACTTTCATTTATTCAGAATTTCATTCACTACATTTTGCTATAAATTATTTGCTACAAAGACAGTAAAATATTGAGAATTTCAAAATGCCTATTTTAGCAAAACACAATGAAATTTAGAGATAAATCTAACAGAAGCAGATATTTGTGACAAAATTTGAAAGCTAGCTCTGTAATAAAAGGGAACTTTCAATAGCTTTCTTCTGGATATATGACAGTTTTAATTCCGTTGTCTAATACCTAACTGTAGGCAGTCCCATTTAAGAATTTTGACCTTAATGTCTCCAATCCTCATCATCCTCTTAACTTAATAATGTGTGTCTGAAGACATAAATGTCAGCAAGACAAATTCCTCAAGCTGAAAACTTAAAACTGTATTTAGACATTTTTAGATGGCAAAGTCAATGGGACTAAAAGAGAAACCAATAGAAGGTCTAAACATATTATCATAATTTAGCTTTTAAAAATATTAAAATAGTAATACCAATATTTCTTTCATGTGTAGTCATTGACTGAAGTAGATTTTTAAACGAGCAACGTATTGAAAAATAAGTACCAACATTTATATTCATACATAAACTGATACAATATTTCTTTTAGAATAGATTAAATCACTGTGGAGTTTTCTTTTGCATGATATGCAAGATGTAAAAGATTTCCAGAGGTATCCCTAAATGCTCTGGAGAGAATACAGTAGGGAGTCCCAAAAGAGGTTACGAGGTCCTGAGATTCTAACTGCTCTTGGGTCGCACTCACTTTCCCAGAATGAAAATGTAGGAGTCAAGGACACCTGATGAGATTGAATGTAATAAAGACACAGAAATACAGGTACTGGTTTTGAGTAAATGGCATAAATCAGAACTAGGCATGCAAACGTAACTGTAACACAGACTAGTAATGCAATCTCCAGCAGTTTCAAGGCCTGAACCAAGATTCAGGTAGACAAGGACTAGGGTATTTAAACAAAAGCTGTTCAAATTCACTAATGATTTATATTTGAATCTGTTAAGGCTACCTTTTATTTGCTTTCACTTAGCTAAAGTCATTGTGAAATTTATTATTTTAAAATTTGTTTATCCTTTTATACAGTGATGAAAATAATGTTGGTTTTGGGGTGTTTATTTGGCAAATTTTTTGGCAATTTACTCAAACACACTATCATTATTTTCTAGAATGAACTGCAACAAATCTAACAAGAATATTGTGTTAGGCAATTGTTAAAACTCCAGCCTACCAACTATAGAGTTTACATTATATAAAGTATTTCTCATAAACATGGATCAAGCTATATGGATAAAACAGGTCTCCATGTCTAAAATACCTTTTGTATTGTCCAGCTTGGCCACAACTTTCTGTTCATTCACATTCCATATGATCACTAAACTATCTGCGCTGGCACTTGCAAACACGTCAGGGTTGTGGGGACACCAAGATATGGCTGTGATTGTCTTCTTGTGCTCAGACATAATCGCATGGAGCTTGAATTCATTGTATCGGTGATCCAGCTAAACAAATAGTAAAATTCATTTTAGAAATACATTTTCTGTAAGCTTACTTTACCTCTGGGTTGGAGAATACTTCATATAACAGTATTAAACTTACGGATGAATTTATAGTGCATTTAACTATTGCCAGTACCTCACATTTCAATAAAACAAATTCTCATACATTTGACCTGGAAAGAAAGGTTGCCTGATATCCAACTATCCAAAACCAGTTTTATATCTATCTTCCTGTCACTTATAAATTATTATATTTCATTTAGAAATGTACTCAAACAATCTTAAAATGCTTTATTTATACGCATGGTAACAATGATTTAGTAATCTCCAAGGAGGTAAACAGGACAGAATATAAAAATGAGTTTGCAATCCTTCTCATTTTTTAAATTACTTAGTGCAGTTAACATATATATTTAAAAAATGCCCAAACATGACACACTAAACTTTGTTCATTTTAATCCTACTACCCGTATAACTCTCAAAATTAAAGTAAGTACATCCTTTATTTCCTCACATATTACTCAATCTGAAAATTCTATGTCACAGTGTTTCTATTTTTTAGTTAGGTGTTGATGTACAATAACTGCAAATTTCAGAAGACCACAGTGCTGAGGAGTTTGGGCTCCAAATTAAATTAATGGTAGGTCACTGACTCCACAACTTTGAACCATTTTAATCCACTGTGAAAAACACTATTTTATACTACAGCTTCAAATGGAATTGTGGAATTACTTCATTTCTCCCTCAGAACCCAATCTTCTATCACTGAACTTCACTCATCTCAAATGTTTGCTGCACTGTTGCTTGTCTTCTAAAAATAATTCTTGACACATACAACTTCAAGGGTATCTTGAATGGAATATTGAGCTTTACATGGACATCTTCTCAGCAGCAATCATACTTGCAAATGCATTGCAGAAACATTTGTTGAAAGGGTTCAAAGTGAGATCAACAACAATGTAGAAGTGTAACTAATCTGACAAACAAGAATAATCTTACCTGATAAATATAAACAGCAAGGGTGGCACAGTAGGCAAACCTGTCCCCACTAGCAGCACATATATCCTTGTTCCATGGCTGACATCCAGCAGCTAAAAGTCCCACTTGTTTCACATGTGACATTTTTGCCTTTAAAATAGAAATTCATTAGACTCCAAGATGACAGAATATTAAAGAACAGAATAATACATTTTTGTTCCCATAAATAATTTATACATGTCTGCTTTAAAAATATAACTCGCCTGAGATATAAATGAAGGTATCTGAAATAAAGACAAGTAGATGTTCAGAGGTTTCAGTGCCATACAAGAAAGGGTGCCTAACACCATTCACAACAATCCATTTGGAAGAAAAGGGGGGGTGGGGGGTGCAGCCCATAAAAACTGGAATAGTTCTTGATTTGTACTAGCTGAAAGTGTTCATCATGTCCATTTTCTTCTGTGGTCTGGTTCAATACTTTCTCTATTACAGTTTAATGCCTCCTCTGCTCTCCCATTCACCTCCCACTGACAGCCAGACAAAATAAATTATATACTAGAAGTTTTAAGTAAAACCAACATGTAGAAAAGTCTTCAAACCACTTGCATAGAACAACTCTTTATCATATTATCCCCCTTATTATCATTCTTTCTGGAGAAGATTTCTAAATTTTCTTAATA
>VWZV01010996.1:3188-24106 GCA_013397155.1 Irena cyanogastra
AGTTGCCCACCAAGCCACTCTATCACTCCCTTCCTCAGCTGGATGCGGGGGGGAGAACATAACATAGGAAAAAAACTTCATGGGTCAAGATAAAGGCAGTTTACTAAAGAAAAAGCAAAGGTCACACACATACAAGCAATGGGAAAAACCCCAAAGATTTTATTCTCTACTTCCTGTTAGCAAGTGATCTATGGCCTCTTCCCAGGAAGCAGGGCTTCAGCATGTATAGTGGTTGCGCCAGAAGGCAAATGCTGTAAATAAAGAATGCGCCCCTCCTTCCTCCTCCTTTTCTTAGCTTTTATATCTGAACAGATGTGATATGGTATGGAATATCCCTTAGGTCAATTTGGGTTAGCTGTCCTGGTTATGCCTTCTCAAGATCTTGACCATCCTCAGCCTACTGGTGAGGGGAGCATAATGTTGGAGACAGCACTGATGCTGCACCAGCACTGCTCAGCAGTATCCAAAACACTGGTGTATTATCAACACCTTTCTGGCTACCAATGCAAAGCACAGTACTAGGTGGGCTGCACAGGGGAAAACTAATGCCATCCCAGCCAAACTCAGTACAGTGAAAGTGCATGACTGAATCCTAAAAGGAAAACTGCATGTTAATCCACTCCTAATGTCAGTGCGTGATTCCCTGTGTGGGTTAGTCCTAAAATCCTGCTTCTTTTCTCAGCATTTTGCACTGGCTACAGCAGATACCTGTCCAATGTACAGTATGTAGCTCTGTTCCCAGTGTACAACTTCAGTGAACCTCATTCAGAAAAATGGAGAGGGACTTTTTACAAGGGCATGTAGTGATAGGACAAGGGGGAATGGGTTCAAATTGAAAAAGAGAGTAGGTGCAGATTAAATATTAGGAAGAAATTCTTTACTGTGAGGGTGGTGTGGCACTGGCACAGGTTGCTCAGAGAAGTTGTGGATGCCCCATCCCTGGAAGTGTTCAAGGCCAAGCTTGATGGAGCCCTGGACAACCTGATCTAGTTGGTGACATCCCATCTGATGGCAGAGGGGTTGGAACTAGATGATCTTTAAAGTCCCTTCCAACCCAAACTGTTATATGATTCTATGATTCTTAGATACCTAACTCATGCCCAGCACCGGAGAAACAACCTGCACACCTATCTCATAGCTGTGTACTCCAGGAGCTATTCAGGTATAAAAGTTCATGCTGTGATGGTGAGAAACATTGTCCCAAGGGAATTCTGTTACCACAACCAAATGTTTCTAGTACCTGCATGCTTTCAACAAAATGCTTCAGCACATGATGTAAACCAGTCACATTTATGGAACTTGCTCAGGAACTTGTCATATTTGGCAAACATTGCATGCACTGTAGTAATTTTTTGTTGTGTAAGCCTTTTCATTGGATTAAAAACACAAGGAGAAAAAACTGCCATAACTCCAAAGAATGACTGAATTCCTAGTGAACTCAGATGGAGGGAAATGGTTTTAGTGCAGATCTGAGTTTAAAAGCAAGGAATAAAACAAACAAGTTACCTCTGATCGACCCATGCGGTCCAGGTTGGAGATATCATACACATCTGCTACAGCTGCTGTGTCCACTCCACCAGTGCCACGCTTCTGTAGCCTCAAGTTATCCAGGATTTTTGGAAACCTGGGATCCTAACAGAAGAAATAGGTTTGTGCATATTGTCTTTTGCCTTGCTTATTGTTATTATCCATGATCTAATACCATCTCGAGAAAGACAGGCAGAGACAATTTCCTCTGTCTTTGGATTATAGCCTGTCTTGGTGTTTGCTGAGTAGATTAATTTCCATAACAAATATAATAATTTTCATAATACAAGTATGCTCAGTCATGCATTATGCCTGGGACCTAGCTGTTGCACATCTTGCAAACATCCAATTGCTGTAAACTGTCATCTTTTATTTGTTTCTTTATAAATCACATGAAGACCTAATTTATATCACTGGCCTTCTAAACAATTTATGTACCTTGCTAAGCTTTGGCAGCTTTACATGGACTCCAGCACGTAAACCAGTTCCTAGGTTCGAAGGACAAGTCAGAACGTATCCAAGACGTTCATTCCACATGAACTCCCAGCCTCGTTCTTTAATTAATCTTTCAACCTATGAAGGAAAAAAAAGAGGAAAAAGAAAGAACTGCATGCAAACATCTCATCTTCTGGCAGTTGTTTATAGATTAAATTCTTTTCACTTTGTATCTATATTGATGGCTAACTTCACTATTTACCGATAGAGGTGCATACTCAAGTAAAGTCTGGTTTGGCTCTAGTATGAGCCTTTGTATTCATCAGGCATCAAGTTTCCCAGTGAATATTACAAAAATTTCTTCATCATTTTCTAACTACCATTAACTTGAAGGCTCTTTAGCACTTTATCACATGGCCTTAGCCCATGAAACTATATGGTTACATAATAATTCTTTTACCTATAGTATAAATTATTTTTTAGCCTAGGTGCTTTTAGAGCAAAGTTGCAAAGCACAAGTCCAAACATCTCAAATACTTTAGAGCAAGCAAAAGGAGACAAAGCCTAGTTTTATATAATTTTCAAGGTGATTACATGATGCTAGGTGAAGGACACTTGATTTCTAAATGCTTAAATTTCATAGCCCTGCTTCCACTATGAAAAGAATACATAGGTCCTCTATAATGATTTTCATTAGTAATTCTAAAATCCAGTTACAATGGAAACTGAAATCATTATCCTGAGAAATATCACAAAGCTCTATTGACCTTTGAATAAGCCACTCAGATACGCTTCTGAGACTTAATTCTGTCACCCAAATACAATTTCAGTTCAGTAAAACCACTGTCAGAAGAGAATCAGATACCTATGCCAGTTCAGGTTCACAGGTCCTCTGCAATATAGGCAAATATTTCCATTCTGGAGAAGAATACAAAATAATGGACTCTCCTGACATTTAAATATTGTGTGAGGACTCAGAAATTGCTTGTAAGAAACTAGATCTGATTTCCCACCTCATACACTTGCTCTGGTCAGTTTCTAAAGCTATCTGACCATATGTCAATGTCCAGAGGTCCACTTCTCTTGAACAAGAGATAAGCACATCCACAAGCTGTCACTTATATGTAGTGAAACGCCACACTTATACCCCAATCCTGTACATCATTCAGTCTCATGGATATGCCTAAAAAGCATACCAGATCCTAGTGAACCACCCAGATGCCAATGAAGCATGCACCAGGCACTTTTGTTTTTCCATGTTTCCAAACTCACCATATGTGGAATCCTCTGACTCCTCCCCCTCAGGGAAATCCCCAGGGCCTTGCCTTGGATGACTATATCATAGAGTTTTCCTCACCTAGGCTGATAGAGAGGGCTCAGCCCATGGTCCTTTGCAGCACTACTGCCAATCTAAATTAGATTGCTTCCCCCATTGGCCGGTTGACACTGCCTACCCCAATTATTCATCCCTCGTCCCCCCTACAGGTTGCTGCCCTTTGCCCACCCATGCCCTCAGGTCATTGGTCACTGACCCCACACTTAAGTCTGTGCAGACCACATGGTTTTGTCTTTGTCTCTGATCCCTTTGGTGTGGTGGATGCAATAAACTCTCGCTGGAACATATAATGCAAAGACCCTTCCTGTCTTTCCTCAACTGAGCTATCTGTGGCGTGTGTGTGGGGATGGACTTGAAATGGCTGTTGTGGTGGCCTTACTCTGAGTGGCTTCTGAAGGAGACACTTCAAAGAAGGTTGCAGCATTTCTACCACCCTGCCACGCGGCAACAACCACATATTCAAAATTTCTTAGAGATGCTCTGAACTTACCTTCAGGGACCACTTCCTCAATCATATAGTCATAAAATCATAGAATGGCTTGAGTTGGAAAGGACCTTAAAGATCATCTAGTTCCAACCCCCTACCATGGGCAGGGACACCTTTCACTAGACAAGGTTGCTCAGAGCCCCATCCAACCTGGCCTTGAACACTTCCAAGGACGGAGCATCCACAACTTCTCTGGGAAACCTGTGCCAGTGCCTCACCACCCTCACAGTAAAGAATTTCTTCCTAATATTTAATCTGCACCTACTCTCTTTTTCAATTTGAACCCATTCCCCCTTGTCCTATCACTACATGCNACTTCTTGAGCTTGTCCAGGTCCCTCTGGATGTCATCCTGTCCTTCAGGCATGTCAACCGCACTACTCGTCTTGGTGTCATCTGCAAACTTGCTGAGGATGCATTCAATCCCTTTGTCTATGTTCTTAATGAAGACATTGAATAACACTGGCCCCAATGCAGACCCCTGAGGGACACCACTCACCACTGATGTCCATTGGGACTCTGAGCCACTGACCACTACCCTCTGGATGCGACTATCCAACTAATTTCTTATCTAACAGTCCACTCATCAAATCCATCTCTCTCCAGTTCAGAGAGAATGATGTTGGGGGGGACCATGTCAAAGGATTTACAGAAGCCCAGATAAATGATTTCTGTAGTTCTTTCTTTGTCCACTGATGTAGTCACCCCATCATAAAAGGCCACCAGGTGGGTCAGGCAGGACTTGCCCTTGGTACAGTAGTGCTGGCTGACTTTAATCAACTCCCCGTCTTCCATGTGCCTTAACATAGCTTCTAGGAGGATCTGTTCCATGATCTTCCCAAGCACAGAGGTGAGGCTGACAGGTCAGTAGTTCCCAGGGTCCTTTTTTCTATCCTTTTTAAAGATCGGGACAATGTTTCCCTTTTTCCAGTCACCTGGGACTTCACCTGACTGCCAAGACTTTTCAAATATCATGAAGAGTGGCTTGGCAACTACATCAGCCAATTCCTCCAGCACTCTGGGTTGCATCTCATTGGGTCCCATAGACTTTTGTACATTCAGGTTCCTCAGGTGGTGATGAACCTGATCTTTACTTATAGTGGGAAGCACTTTGCTCCCTAGTCCCTATCCTGCTGTCTATCCACAGGAGAAGTGTGGGAAGAGAGGTTGCCATTGAAGACCGAGGAAAAAAATTGTTGAGTACCTCAGCCTTCTCATCCATTGTTACCAGTTCACCAGCATCATTTATCAGGAGGGGTACACCTTCTTTGACTTTCCTTTTCTGGTTAATATACATGTAGAAGCCATTATAGCTCCCTGCTTTCCCTACTTTGCCATGTGGTATTTGTTTGGGTTTTTTCAGGTGAAGGACTGTGCTGGTGGCTTTGAAGCAATATGGGAGTGTACAATTGTATAAGCTATACAGCAGTTGGGGATTTCCTGAGACAAGGGAGTCTAGAAATCCAGAGAAGCTGGAGTGAAAGCTGCTTTTCCAGACTGAGAGGAATAAAGCAATTGCTCCAAGGAAAAAGAAAAAACATTTCTTTAGCCATTCAGTGCTGAAGATTGCAATATGAAAGCTAAAATGACATTTTACCTATTTTTCCTACAACTCAGCTAACAATTTGTTTCCTTCTTTAACTGCTATTAATGTGGGTTGCTACTTGAACTGGTGTTACTTTATTTTGTTGCTTCTGGAGATGTCAGTTCAGTGTTAACCATGCTAAGTAATGCTGACAAGAGCCCAACAATAAACAAACAGGAATAATAAATTCAGAGTTACTACCTCTTTTAAACCATGACAAAATCTTTCAAACACCCGTTTCATGTTACCACCCTTTTCCATGGAGATCACCCTGGTATGGTCCTCTTCATTAATCCAGACAAGAAATGTCTTGTCATTGTTATGCCTGGTTGAGAAAAAACAACAGCTTTAAAGCACAAGATAGGCCCTGAAAAATAACTCTCAGTATCCTTAGTTTCATTACAGTCTTTCAGGACTGTGAAGAGGTTTAGCAATGCAAAATAATGTTGCTCTGCACAGTTAAGGATGCAGTTAAGCTACTTTCACATCTTGATCCCCCATGCCAATGGAATTATGCAGGTTTCTCAAGTCACAGTGAGAAAAGCAGTTTTCTCTGATCACATCATGCTGCCCTGAAGCTGAGCTATGAAGAACATGTCTTCAAACTTTAACACAGTTGGGATGTACAGCTGCTAAGGGAACAGGTAAAGGAAGAAGCCAAATTCTGCATCTTCAGTCACTGGGGATGGTTTTTACTGTTAGAAAATTGTGCAGTTAGAAAAAAACTGAGGGCACAGCCATATGACCGTACTTAATTGTATTGTCTTCTAAATCAAATCCCAGTGCCCTTCATATTACTTTATAACACTGAATTGCCACATCAGTCTGTTACTGAATTTCTTAAAGACCTCGGCCATGATTGGGTTGCAGAGTGATTTCTGAGTTATCTGGGCTGTAGGCCTTGATTTTAGGCCTGTGTGTAGTTAGCTAGGCCGTATGTCGCAGCAAGAAATTCCTTATTAAGGTCTGCTTTCATTATAGATAGAGTAATTGTAGGATTAGCACCGTAGCCGCCTTAACACTAGAATTGTTTGCATTCTTTTCACTTTGCATGCCAATCAGAAAGCACCTGTTACTGTAAACTATTTGTATGTCTATATAACCCACCATCTTAGCTAATAAACTGGACTTCACATTGCTTGATCATAGTGGTCTGACGTGTGTTAAGTCTAGTTCCAGCCCCCTCCCTCGAGGCCCTGGATTTATACCATCTTCATCAGTCAAATTATATGTCTGAGGAAAACAGCTACATGTTGTTTCTGGACACTGCATTAAAGATGCTGGCTTGTCAATTAAGATAATACCTACAGAGAAGTTATCTACTCTTGTTCCAGACAGATTAGTCATTACTAGGTTTATAAGTGCTAGATCAAACCTGAGGTCAATTTCCCTTGCTTTTCTCCATTTTTTCTGTCTTTTGCAACAATCTTTCTACAGCATGTAGAAAGTGATTGATAAGATTTGTTCATACAAACAGTAGAATATGACCAAATTTGAAACACGTGAAATTTGCAAATTCACTGAGAGCCTAACTTGCAGCCTGCCTTTTACTGCAACTCACTTTTCATACTTTGACAATGCAAAACTGAACAGGTGCAAGCATCCTGTGGCCTGACATTATAGTTACAGGGAGGTCCAGTTATTTCATTTTCAGTCACATACAAATATTCAGGATAGGATTTTCCAGAGACTGATATTGGCCTGACTCAGCTTCTTTAATTAAATGAATCTTCCCATTGCATTAAGGAATGCTGAGTGATACCACAACACAGAAAAAAATCTGTTCTATGGCAATACTGCATCGTGTTCAGAAGCCTATCCAGTATTATTCTGATAAATTAAACCTGCTTTGTCAGGGAGCATGCACTGTAAAACCTGACAAAAGCCTGTGGAAGTAATTTCATGGTGATTCACAGACTCTTTCTAAAATCAAACTTTTATCTTGAAATAGAAAAATAGATATTAAAAAAACCATAGAAGGACCCATGTTTATGGTGCTATATTGTGTTGCTGTTATTAATGATTGTTTATGTAGAACCATAGAATAATGGGATTATTTTGGTTGGAAAAGACACTTAAGATCATCAAGTCCGACCATTAACCTAACACTGCCAAGTCCACCACTACACCATGTCCTTAAGTGCCACATCTCCGTGTCTTTTAAATACCTCCAGGGATGGTGACTCCATCACTTCCCTGGGCAGTCTGTTCCAATGCTTCACAACCCTTTTGGTGAAGAAATTTCCCCTGGTACAACTTGAGGCCATTTCTTCTTATCCTATTGCTTCTTACCCAGGAAAAGAGGCTGACCCCCACCTCAGGTAGTTGTAGAGCGTGATGAGGTCTCCCCTCAGTCCCCTTTTCTCCAGACTGAATAAGTCTGGTTCCCTCAGCCACTTCTCATCTGACTTGTGCTCTAGACCCTTCACCAACTTTGTTGCCCTTCTCTGGACACATTCCAGAACGTCAATGTCTTTCTTGTAATGAGGGACCCAAAAGTGAACACAGTATTTGAGGTGTGGCCCCACCAGTGTCAAGTACAGGACAATCACTTCCCTCGCCCTGCTGGCCATACTATTTCTGATACAAGCCAGGATGCCATTGGGCTTCTTGGCCACTTGGGCACACTTCAGGCTCATATGCAGATAGATATTGACTAACACCCCCAAGTCCTTTTCTACTGAGCAGTTTTCTAGACACTCTTCCCCAAGCTTGTGGCGTTGCATGGGGTAGTTGTGACCCAAGTGCAGGATCTGGCATTTACCCCAGTTAAACCTTATGCAATTGGCCTCAGTCCATCTATCTAGTCTGTCCAGATCCCTCTGCAGAGCTTTCCTGCCCTCAAGCAGATCAATGCTCCTGCCTAACTTGGTGTCATCTGCAAATATATTGAGGGTTCACTTGATGCCCTCATCCAAATCATCAATAAAGATATTAAACAGAACTGAACCCAATACTGAGCCCTGAGAAACATCACCTGTTACTTTTAACTCCATTCACCACATCTCTTTGGACCCAGCCATCCAGTCAGTTTTTTACCCAGCAGAGAGTGAGAGTACACCCATTCAAGCCATGAGTAGCTAGTTTCTCCAGGAGAATGCTGTGTGAAACTCTGTCAAAGGCTTTACCAAAGCCCAGCTAAACAACATCTGCAGCCTTTCCCTCATCTACTAAGCAGATCACTTTGTCTTAGAAGGAGACCAGGTTAGTCAAGCAGGATCGGCCTTTCCTAAGCCCATGCTGGCTGGGTCTGATCCCCTGCTTGTCCTGTACATGCCATTTGATGGCACTCATGATGATCTGCTCCATAACCTTCCTGCACACCAAGGTCATGCTGACAGGCCTGTAGTTCCCCAGATCGTCCTTCTGGCCCTTCTTGTAGATGGACTTCACATTTGGTAACTTCCAGTCAACTGAGACCTCCTTGGTTAGGCAGGACTGCTGGTAAATGATTGAAAGTGGCTTGGTGAGTGCTTTCTCCCGCTCCCTCAGTACTCTTGGAAGGATCCCTTTGGGCCCCATTGACTTTTGTATTTCTAAGTAGTGTTGCAGGTCACTGACCATTTCCCCTTGGATAATGGGGCTTCATTCTGCTCCCTGACTCTGTCTTCCAGCTCAGACGGCTGGGTGCACTGAGAACAATCGATCTTACTATTAAAGACTGAGGTAATGAAGGCATTAAGTACCTCAGCCTTTCCTCATCCTTTGTCATCATGTTTCCCCCTCCCATCCAATAAAGGATGGATATTCTCCTTAGCCCTCCTTGTGTTGTTAATGTATTTACAGAACTATTTTTATTGCCTTTTATGGAAGTTGCCATATTAACTTCTAGCTGTGCTTCCTGGACTCCTTTGCCCTTCAGGACTGCCTCACAAGGCACTCTCTCAACCAGGCCCTTAAACAGGCCAAATTCTACCTTCCAGAAATCCAAGGTAGCAGTTCTGGTAACCATATTTCTTACTTCTCCAAGAACTGAAAACACTTATCATTTCATGATCACTGTGCTCAAAATGGCCCCCAAACATCATATCACCCACAATTCCTTCTCTTTTCACAAATCAAAAGTTCAACGAGCATGCCTTCCCTAGCTGGCTCACTCTCCAGCTGTGTCAGGAAGTTTTCTTCTGCACATTCCAGGAACCTTCTAGACTGTTTCTGCTGTATTGTATTTCCAGCAGACAAGTGGTAAGTTGAGTCTCCAAGAGAAAAAGGGCTAGTGAATGTGAGACTACTCCCAGATGCTCATAGAATATTTCATCTGCCTTTTCATCCTGGCTGGATGAAGACCACAAGGATATCTGCCTTGTTAGCCTTTTCCCTGGTTCTTGCTTATAAACATGTAACCCTTTCATCACCATTGGCAAGCTCTAAACAGTCAAAACACTCCCTAACATACACGGCTACCCCATGGCCACTCCTTCATTGCCTATCCCTTCTGAAGTGTTTATAGCCATCCATTGAAGCATTCCAGTTCTGAGTCATCCCACCATGTTTTCATGACTGCAATTATATAATAGTTTTTCAGCCGTGCAATGACTTCCAGCTCCTCCTGTTTGCTGCCCATGCTGCAGGCATTGGTGTAGATGCACTTCAGCTGGGGTATTGATCCTTCCACCTTTATTGTGGGAGAAGCCCTAATTCCTTTGTGACTGTTATCAAGCTCTTCTATGGTTTCTAACACTTCAACAATCCTTGCATCATTTCTGTGTCTTTGACTATAAAAATATAAAGGTCTTTATTTTTTCTTCAATTAATAATTTAAAACACTACAAAAATATTTAAAAACAAACTGAACATGCTGTGAGTACCAATGCAGAGTGACTGTGGGGTTAGGAGAAGCAAGGAGACTTGTAATACATTTTTTAAAACATGACACAAGCTTCTATGTATCATACAACATACCAGATTCCTCTGGCATCTGGCCAATCACGTGCCATCCCAGCACATGTTAGCAAAGGGGACACTGGCTTATCAAAGAGAAAATGATCCTGGACACAAAAACGGGACCAGAAAGACAAATAAAAACAGAGAAAGAGAAAGATACAAAATAAATTGAAGTTTATTAAGAGAAGCAGTATAACCCTGTCTTATGCATTTAATATGAAGGTAGTCAATACAATTAAATGAAATAGCATGGCTAGTGAACCTGATTCTCTCCTGACTTAAAGTATGAGAATAATGTTGATAACACACTGATGTTTTGGTTGCTGCTCAGCAGTGCTTACTCTAATTCAAGGACTTCTCAGTTTCCCATGGTCTGCCAATGAGGAGGTGCACAAAAAGCTAGGAGGGAGCATGACCCAGACAGCTGACCTGAACTGGCCAAAGGGATATTCCATACCATAGAATATCACACTCATTATATAAACTGAGGGGAGTTGGAGCAGCTGAGGAGTGGCTGCATTGGTACTTACTTGCCAGCTGGGGTTAAACCACAACAGACTTTTCTTGGGTTGAGATCATGGAAGATCAGAAAACAAGTTTGTTATAAGCATTCATTGTATTGGTTTAGTAGCTGCTGGTCACAGTGTTGATTCATTTGCTCTCAGAGCTGTTGTGCTTGTTCTCAGGTTTTTTTACATGATGCCTTACTTGCTATATGTGTTCCCTGTAGATACTTATTGTCCTTGGGACCTGGACTCAGATTATGATTGTAGTGGACTTTGTAGTATGGGCTTATGATATAGTAGACTTGCTGGTGGTAAAACTAAGGTGATCCATGCACTCATCATTGCCACCACCTCTGTACTTTGGGAGCTACTGAAGTACTAAGGCCTGAACAACAGGCCCTGGGTCAAAGTTGACCTCTAGATGAACCTTCCAACCAATATTATATGTATCCACTCATTAAAATAGTATTATTAGCAATATGATATATGCATCCGTTCATTGGCAAAACATGTATTTACATTTCCGTATTTAGAAATCGGACAAGACCACATCTGGCCTTGTCTGGGGGTGTAGGAACAAAGACAACTCCTTTGGTTCTTCCTTGAGGCCTGGCCAGGCTTTGGGGGAAACCCAACAGGAGAATAAAACCAGATGTTTCCATACTAGAAGTAATAACTTGTTTATTCAACAACATAAAAGCTGGGCTACTCTCACAGTGAAGTTGGAAGCCTCTTTGCCTGTAGGTGGGTGCACCTGTAGGATTTCCCAGNTTTTAATATCCTTTGCATACCCTTGAAACCAACCTGATCCTTGTGCTAGGAGCCAGCATGTTGCTGAATATGGTTCAGGTCTTGTTTAAGGTTAAACAGTTATTTAAGAACATCACCCAGGCATCTGTCTCAAGGATGGATAGTTATGAATGGCAGGGTGTGTGAGAGTATGGGCAAGTACCCAGGACAGTGACCACCTCCAACATTTTGGAACCCCTGAAAATATGCAGAATCCTGAAAAACTAGTAAAATATTAGGAAGAAGTATGCTGTCACTATGGCAATTCCAGAGAGACACAAATCACTGCAACCTGTTGGGGCCTGGCTAATGCCTACAGAACCCTGTTCTACACTACTCAGTACCCTCAAGGGGAAGAGAAGGTCTCTGGATCTGATGACAAAACGACAGGCACTGAGGCTTCTACAACCCCAGTGATAGACATTGTGGCTACTTGAGCCCCGGTGACAGGTCCTGCACTTACTCCAACCCCTGTGACAGACACTGCCACTGAACCAGAGAATTAACCTGTGCTGGTATCAGTTACCCCTATACACAAGAAGAAATAGACATGAAAGACATTTAGTAAAGGAGGACACATGCAATAGCCAGACATGTAACATGGAGTTATACTTACATCAATAAGCTGCTGCTGATCCTTCTCAGACATATTTGTCAAGCTATAGTACTTTCCAGAAAGGTCTCCTTTCAGCCCAGCTAGAGCAGTGACTACAACATTTTCCACTTCTCTTCTCTCTGCCCTGGTACAAGCTGGAGGAAGGCTGAGACCCCGAATGCTACGACCAGTACGTACTCGTGATGAGAGGACATATCGCTCATCAAATTGACCATGGGTGATCTGAAGGAAAAATGTTTTTTAATTTACATACAGTCACCCATTTTGTACACCACCATTTAAAAACCCCATCATAAAAAATGGGTCACCTTTCTGCCCAGGAATCATGACCTCTTCTAGATATCACAGAACATTAGGAACCCCTCTGTTTCAAATACTAAGGGTTTTTTTAGAAACTCCAAAGTTCTTTTGCTGACTGAATGTGGCAAAGTAACCAGCTGATTTTTCTTAGCTCTGGCATGGAATATGAAAAGAGCTGAATGGCTTTTGGAAACATAGATATGAACATGGAAAGAAGGCCAGGTGTGGAAGTTCTTTTGAAAGAAGAAAGTCTAAGATGATACTAATCAATGCTGTTATTAAACTATGAAGGAAATACTAAGCAATGGCTAAGATTTGACTCTGTGTGTGCAGGAGAATGGGAATGTTTTCACTTTGATCCTTAAATACATGGTTAACTTTAGCTCATGAACAGGCTCACAGTGCCATTAGGCAAAGCCCCAAATGTTTTGTACCAGCTGGGATCAATACCTCTGTTAACAAGTTAGGAATGCAACTAGTTTGCTGTTAGGGCCATGAGTACACCAAGGATCTCTGCAAACCCCTCTCTCCACTGGGTTTTATCCAGCTCTGATATTGCACAGTTGTGTAACCATGGATCCAACAACTTTGAAAATAGCTATCTGAAAAAGATTTCTGAGAAGTTTCATCTGCAGTCTTTACACCTTGGTTTGAGCTGCATTTAATTTAAGGCACCTTTCAATCCTTTTCTGAGCTACTTTGTAAGTATGCCTGTGCCTGGTCTTGTACCTTGTTTATCCTGACCCTGCCTCGCTGACCTGACCTCAGACTTGCCTTGTCACTATGGGCTTTTCTGTCAATCACTGGCCTGTTGGCTGAATCTGATGCCTTAAGTTTTAGCTTTCATATTTTTCAGATTCTATACTGCCTTAGTGTGTTACTCTGAACTTCATATTAAGTGTTAGTAAGTTCTCTTCACAGGGTAGTTAGACAAAACAATCCTTTTCCAGCTTGAGAATCAAGGACAGCCTCAGGCCCAAAAGCATAAACAATGGCAAATTGAAGAAAGCAACCAGGAGGATGGAACTTCATAACCTGAAGCTGTAATTGGACAATTAACCCCAATAAGTAAACGGACCAAAACTTATAAAAGTGTGAAAACTCGTGACCGTCGTCCATCTTGGGTGTAGCCCTGGCCAGGCTTTTGTACTGCCCAAGGTATATCCTTTAAGGCCTTTTAATAAATACCTACTTTATTCTTCTAACTCTGTCTAGTCTCTGTTCTAGGTCAGCCTCTCTAGGCATCAAACCTGTTTACTGTAACTAGACCTGTTCACTTGTTCTCTACTTGCTTGGGTACTGTGGAAATGTGCCTTTGGTGGATCTGCTGTTTTGCCTGTCTTGCTATCACTCTTGGCTCCTAGCTTGCTCCTTTTGCACAGTCTTGTACCTCTGACACTTCTGAATAATGTCAGGGTGTAATTGAATAAAGTAGTCAGGTGAAAGTGGTCCAGTAAAGAGAGGAAATTAGAAGAAAAGGATAAGGAAGAGAAAGAAAGGCCATGTAGATACTAGCTTGTCAGATGTTAAAAACCCCAGCAAATCTAAGCTGTAAACTAACAGGCTTGCAATAAGAAAGGACAGAACCAGAGCTCGCTTTATTTAGACATACTCCCTGTGGGATGTGCCCTTTCAGTAATTTGTGTCATGCCAGTTTCTTTAGCCAGTTTCCTCAATTTCTTTGGAGTTTGATTGGGGGAAAAATGTACTATTACATATAATATCATCATTGTAAACTGCAGCATTGAATCTTGATTTCCTCATTATTTTATTTAAATCCTACCTTGGATGCATCCAGGTCTGTGTGATGCTTCATTGTGCATGGATCATAGCCATTATGTCTCACTTTAATGACAGGGTCAAAAATCTCAGCAAATACCTATGGAGTCAAAAGAATCTACAAAAAGTCTTCACTATCATAGAAACATTTTAATGCACTAACTTCAGTCACAGGGGAAATCTCTGGGTACAGGCTCCTGGATGATAGCCATGGATGTCAGCAAGTGCTGACTGGGGTAAATATAAAGGGAAGGGTCATATGTGGGTTGTATCTTTGAAAATTTGTCTGAAAAAATTACCTCTCAAAATCTATTTTCAATAGATCTATTGTTTATGTAGCAGATGGTAACTGCCAGTATTTTGCCATGAGTTTTGCAATTGCTCTGAGTTTCTCCTGTACATCTTAGAAGCAGAACATGGAATTTTACCCTTTGTCTCCTTTCACCATCTCCTAACAATAAATTGGGAGATTATTGGTGGTGGATTTCAGTCATTTTGACCTAAACAGTGCTCTATAGTGGTTGCTCACCTTCACAACAAAAATTGCACCTTACTTTAGTTGCAAGCTTCTTCTAGCTACCACAGATAGGTACTATATGTGATGGCAACCAGATTAAATTTCAGGATTTATTAGCAACTAAAATACACGTTCAGTCCCCAGGCAGCTTGTGCCCTGTTCTTAGGTCACATGAGAATACCTGTCTTCACTGCCATTGACTACTGGTGCTACTTAGAACCATTTAGCACAGGTATGTCAACACTGATCACAATCACACCTTCATTCTGTTGTGCAGCAATAACTCTAGCAGAGCTTTTCAAGGCAGTCACTATGTCTAAATAAGTAAAACAAGTCACAGAAGCTGGTAGTCCCAGAATACCAAATGTCTTCTTCCATGTTGAGCAGCCTAGCATTTGGGATACTCTTAAGATATTATATAATAATATACTATTGTATGGTAGACTGAAGGAAGCAGACCACACAGGTCAATAAAAACAAGGATTTTCTTCTTTTTTTATATACTAATACTGTCTTTGGCTTTTGACAGGGTCCACTAGTTATGGCTTAAAGATGCCCAGCACTTCATAGAAGCCATTTTCTTTTCAGTTCTGACACAGCTGTTTTACAGTGTAATTTCCATATTACCTTTATTTTGATGTCTCCTGTTGTTTTTCCATAAATTATGTTTAGTATTAGGAAAGAGAGCAGTGGTTGGAGGCAAATAGAAGATTGCTCCCAAACAACCATATTTTATTGACTGACTGCAGTAGAGAGGGCTCCTTCAGCAATGCCTCGTATTCACTGCATTTCCTAATGTAGAACAGCATTCAATCCTCATAAAGAGTAGGGAAAATGTACATGATCTGCCCCATATATATATTCTCTGGGACACAATTTTTCTTAGAAGCCCATATTCAACTGAGAATATGTGTTCATATAATGAGGTCTTGTGAAATATACCATACAAACTGAAAAAAAAATATAATAGCATTGTGAAAATACTTTACCTCATAGGATTCTTCATCACCTGCAACCATGCCCACAGTTTTAATGAAAGGATGGCCAGGATTGTCAACCCCGGTTTGGATACACTGGTCTAGGGTGTAGCCATTGGGAGTCATCTTGTCCCTTAGCCTGGCATAAATTGCTGGTGTGAGGCATTCAGCCATGCAGTTGTTATGTTTGCGGAGATCAGGATAGTCTGCACTGAAGAGAAAAAACATAACAAGCACCTAATATGATATCTTTAAGCAGTAACCTTGCTTGTTTAAGAAAATACTTAAGTGATCAGAAAATATGGAATACACAGCATAGCTGAAAAATATAATTATTTCTTGGTTTATACATATATTCATTTTATGTGGCAAGATTTTTCTAGTGGAGGGGCTGCAGGAATGGCTTCTATGAGAAGAAATCAGGGGCTGCCTCCATGCTCAGAGACAGTTTCAGTGGGCTCCAAAATGGACCCCACCACTGGCCAAGGCTGTGCCAATCAGTGAAGCTGGTGGCACTTCTGCGATGACATATTTAAGAAAGGGTAAAAGATACTGCATAGCAGTTGTGAGAGAGAAAAGTAAGAAAAAATGTGAGAAAAACAACCCTGCAGACATCAAGGTCAGTGAAGAAGGAGGGAGAGGAGGTGCTTCAGGTGCCAGAGCAGAGATTCCCCTGCAGCTTGTGGTGAAGACCATGGTGAGGCAGGCTAAACCCCTGCACCCCATGAAGGATCCCATGCCAGAGGAGAATGGTGTGCCCTGAGGGAAGCTGCAGCCCATGGTGAGCCAATGATAAAGCAGGCTCCTGGCAGGAACTGTGGCCCATGGAGAGTAGACCATGCAGGAGCAGGTTTTCTGGCAGGAACTGTGGTCTGTGGAGGACCCATGCAGGAGCAGTTCTTGAAGAACTGCAGTTTGTTCTTTGGAGGGATTCACATTGAAGTTCATTGTCGTGGTTTGACACTGGCCAAATGCCAGGCACCTAAGAAAGTCGCTCACTCACCCTCCCCTGCCACAGCTGGGCACAGGAGAGAAAAAAAAATTAAACGAAGGGTTCATGAGTTGAGATAAGGACTAGGAGAAAACACTCCAAGGGCAAAACAGGCTTGGCTTGGAGGTATAAAGTGAATTTATTACTAACAAAATCAGAGGAGGATAATGAGAAGCAAAATAAGCCCTTAAGAACACCTTTTCTTCCCCCAACCCCTCCCTTCTTCCTACCAATAGCGCAAGGAGACAGGGTGTATGGGTTTTGGTCCGTTCATCACCCAAGGTTTTCTTCTACTGCTCAGGGAAAGGAGTCCTTCCCCTGCTATGCCGTGGGGTCCCTCCCATGGGAGACAGTTCTCCATAAACTTCTCCAGCATAGGTCCACTCTCATGAGCAGCAGTCCTACTGCACCTGCTGCAACGTGAGTCCCTCCAAGGGCAAACAGTCCTCCCAAAACTGTTGCAGCGTGGATCACTCTTCCATGGGGTGCAGTCCTCCAAGGACAGGCTGCTCCAGCTTGGAAACAGGAGCCCCCTCTCTCCACTGGGTCTCCCACTGGATCACAGCTTCCTCCAGGCATCCACCCTCTCTGGCCTGGGCGCCTCCCCCCCAGGCTATGAGTGGATCTCTGCATCCCCTGTGAATCCCTAGAATCCCCATGGGCTGCAGGGGAACAGCCTGCTTCACCATGGTCATCACCATGGCCTGCAGAGGAATCTTGGCTCTGGTGCCTGGAGCACCTTTTCCCCCTCTTTCTCCACTGACCTTGGTGTCACCATGTTGTTTTCCCTCACATGTTCTCACCTCCTCCTCTTCTCTGGCTAGGAAAAAAACTGTGCCCCCACTTTGTTTGGAATTTCTTCTTAAGTATGCTATTACAGAGGTGTTACCAACCTTTCTAATTGGCCCAGGTTTGGCCAGCGGCATGTCCATCTTCAGAGCCATCAGGGATTTACTCTGCCAGACATGGTGGAAGCTTCTAGCAGCTTCTCACAGAAGCTGCCTCTGTGAACCCCCCACTACCAAAAACCAGGCTATGCGAAACCAACACATTCATGAAGGACTGTATCCCGTGGGAGGAAATCCACTCTGGATCAGGGAAACAGCATGAGGAGGAAGGAGTGGCAGAGACAAAGTATTATGAGCTGATCAGAACCCCCATTTCCCATCCCTGCCTATGCTGCTTCAGGAGGAGGAAGTAGAAGAGTTAGGAGTGAAGTCAAGCCTGGGAAGAAGGGGAGTGTGGGGGACAGGTGATTTTAGTTTTGTTTTTATTTCTCAATATCCTACTCTGTTACAAATGATTGGCAATTTTTAAAATTATTCTTCCCCGAGTCAAGTCTGTTTTGCCTATGATGATAATTGGCCACTGATCTGTTTGTCTTTACCCACGAGGTTTTTAACCTTATTTTCTCCTCCTGTCTTGCTGACGTGGGGGAGTAAGAGAGTGCCTGTGTGGGCATATGGCAGCCAGACAAAGATAACCCATCACAATATATTGCACTGAAATTTAGGAAGGGAGGTATATTGAATTCAGTACTCCACACTCCACTGTTGGGCAACCCCACTAACAGACAATAGCAGTTTTCTGTTACTTGGAGCAACCAGACAAATGAATCCTTGAAAGTGTATTAAAGCCTATTAAATCTCTGCTAAGACACTTACTGAGAATTAAAAGTGCTCTAACATTGTTTTGTTCAAGTAGGAAATTAATTATGTTTAACTGAATAAGAGCTCTCATTCTGAACTGAGATATTCTTGCAGCTTTGTGGACATCAGTGTAACTGTCTGATCTATATCAGCTAGGAATTTATTTTACAATATTTGGGGCTGTTTTAATGGTTTTATTTACCAAAAGCTGTACAATATAATAAAGCAGGGAAAATGAAGATGATATGCTTTCGGAAAGCATGTTTGTGAGTCAGATCACATTTACCTTGTTTTGATAGCACTTTGCTTTATGCACAACCCCATTACTTTTATGAGAGTTTATTTGAATTAAGATACTATTTGCCATGGGAAAAAAAATAAGTCTTTCAAAGCCTGGTCCTTTTTTTTGGGTGCTTTGTTGTTTCACAAATATGGCCAGCAAAGTCAGCATACATATTTGTAGTTAGTTTCTAATTATCAACCAACTAGGTTTTAAATAGAATTAGGAATATTTCAAGTACAGTAGTTATAGAAGACATTTCTTTACTACTTGCATAATTAAAATACTGTTATGCTTCCTAATATTAGAATCTATGCAATCAGTCAGTCCAATAGACACTGAAAGCATTCAAGAGCTGACAAGATAAAATAAGGACTGATTTGGTGCTTTGCCTAAAAATTGAACCATTTTTCAGGCTTGTAATTGTTTGGCAATGATTTTGTAAGTATGTTGATATGATCTAACATCCCTATTTTCTATCCTTGAAGGCCATTGTCAGTGCTATCTAAAACTGGGGTTATTAATAAAGGATGCTGGATTTCAGGTTGACAGTTAACAATCCATATGCAGACACATAGATGGTGTGTTTGAGTGAGGGAATAGGTGCTCTGCAGCTTTAATGGAGATCTTCCTCCCCCAAAGAGTTAAATACTATGCCTAGCTCAGTTAGCTGGGCCCAATGCTCAGCTGACTAGTTAACCCAAAGAGCTTACCTTGGAGGGAAGAGTTTTCGTTTTTCTTGAGCAGTAGCTTTAACATTTTGCTTATTGAAGAGGTACCCAGCGGTTAGGATCCCTGTGCCTGCTGCTGCAAAGGATGCAGCAGTTGCATGGCCAGCCAGGAGACGACAGAATGTGCTAGCCATTTGTCTTGGAAGGATACAATTTTTAAAAGAGAAGGCAACCTGAAATCAACACAGAAGACCTCATGCAATGCAAATGAAAAATAAACCCTCACTTTTAACTGTAGTCCAATAAATGAAGCAATAATTTTAATTATTGGTTTGCATTAAAACAATGAATTAAGAAAAATGGTTAGAATTTACTGTATTTATATATATATATACCTCTGGTAGACTTGGAAATCAATTGATTTTTAGTGCTATATTGAGCACACAATTCTAAACCCAACATCCAGAGTATTTTAATTGTGTTAATGATTTAGGGCCATAATTGAATGTTTTAGCTTGCTTCATGGCAAAAATGCATTACACAGAGGTGTCTTTCCGCTGACCAAAAAGGTGCAATATTGGAGTAAGAAATGGCAGACAAAAGTATATAAAGTGGAAAGAGTATTTTGGTGAAAGGGATAAGAGGAAAGGAGGTTGAAATCGTATGGAGGTTATGAATATTTCATGATATAATCAGTTTTATAATGCTGATTATAGATTGCATGGATTTGTGGCATGGAGTGGGGTAAGGCATCCTGCAAAGTCAGAAGTATGAGTTCTATAGTTTTATTGAAAATGTTTCCAGGTGACGCTAAGTGGCTGTCCAGTCAAAAAGGTCAGATGTGGCAGGATATGGCATTAGGTAGGTGCTAAGTTTCAGTGCTATCACCTACAGAAACTCATGTGCCTTTTCATACTAGCCTGACCTGTTAAATACTTTGTGCTTTTTTTCCTTATGAACAAAGTTGAAGTGGGCCAGAACTCATCAGCCTGAAAAAGAGACAGTTTGGAGGAGGAATAGGGTAAGGACCTAAGAATCCTGAGTGGCATGGGAAACATGGATATAGATCAACTCTTCATTGCCTTTTCCAATATAAGAATTCAGTCCATTAAAGGCAATTAGTGGGAGAAACATTCAAAACAAAGGTTGGTGAATCTTTATGCAATATCACAGAATATGCTGAATTGGAAGGGACCCACAAGGGTCATTGAGTCAAACTCCTGGCTGTGTGTTACCGAATTTCTTAAAGACCTCGGCCATGATTGGGTTGCAGAGTGATTTCTGAGTTATCTGGGCTGTAGGCCTTGATTTTAGGCCTGTGTGTAGTTAGCTAGGCCGTATGTCGCAGCAAGAAATTCCTTATTAAGGTCTGCTTTCATTATAGATAGAGTAATTGTAGGATTAGCACCGTAGCCGCCTTAACACTAGAATTGTTTGCATTCTTTTCACTTTGCATGCCAATCAGAAAGCACCTGTTACTGTAAACTATTTGTATGTCTATATAACCCACCATCTTAGCTAATAAATTGGACTTCATATTGCTTGATCATATTGGTCTGATGTGTGTTAAGTCTAGTTCCAGCCCCCTCC